>VDFB02338015.1:0-64761 GCA_007258455.2 Sequoia sempervirens
GACTCAACATCTTATGTGATACATGTCTTTCTAAAATCAGGCTTTGTCATGCCTTATATAGATAGTCATAACATTGAAACCAGACTCAAAGTCTTATCCAGTATGTGTATCTCTTGAAATAAGGCTCTATCAATCAATCCTTCTATCAATCAAAACAAATCAAACAAACAAGATCAAGTTTTGGAAAATATTTTATTGGTTTTTTTTTAATTTATGGCTTATTTATCTTATCATTTCACTTGACTTTATGATGAGGATTATGTTACTAGCTTTCTCAAGGATGTCCCATGAAGGATTTAGAGAAGCAACGATGTATCAAAATTCTATTTTCTTGGACTGATGTCTGTCAACTATCTTTTAAATCTGTATTTTGAGTCATGTTACTAGTTTCCTCAAGGATGTCCCATGAAGGATTTAGAGGAGCAATGACATCTCATGACCCATCTTTTATTTTGTTTGTTTCCTGTGGTTTTTCTTGACAAAAAGACTGGGGCAACTTGTGCCCTTAGTATGAGTCAATGACAATCCTTGTCTGCGATTGTCTATTGTTAGCAAGTGGATGACCTTACACACCTTGATCTATGTCATATCATGGTGTTTTTCTCCAATTGTATTAGTCCCTCCCAATGATGATAAAGTGCAACACCTTTTGTGATACAACAAAACATCGAAGATTTCTAATCCTAACATTCGTCTCATTTCTTTTATTGTTTCTCACTCTTTCTCTCCACACTAACAATTCTTCTTTCTTGCATTATGACGGAGTCCTGTGACACACAAAAATAATAAGTCATCCTGCATACACATTCATGTTAGAAAATATCATTTCCAAATCATATATCATCAATCATACATACATCTTGATTTGCAATATATAAACATATAGGCATTTATCATATCTAGGACATCATGGTACAATAGAAATTCATCATCATAGATTACATATTATAAGCATCCCATGTACATAACAAATACATGCACCACATTACATCTGTATAGCATCACATGTAGAACGCATTGTCCATATAACAACATATTGCATCTCACAACTATAAAATGCATACATCACATAGAATCAACATCACATCATAAAGTAGATATGATCATCCATCACAAGGCATATCATATAAATATAACATGCATCAATAAACGACTGCATAATCAATAAATAGAAATGCATATCATGAGAATCACTTCTAAAATCATATATATATATATATATATATATATATATATATATATATATATATCCCTCAAAAGTGTCACATCACAATGTCATAATGTACCAATAAATATGGAAGCCCACAAGCTATATGATCATAATACAATGTCTTAGTACATATCAACAAATGTCCCTATCCTAAACTACCACTGCTATCATGACTGGAATGTGCAAATGACTGATGTCGGGAACCTGATGACATGTGCCCTGAATGTGGCCTATCGTATGGGCCAGCTCGGCATGGCTGCTCAACACCCTTTGTGCTCATTGTCCTGTTGTGGGTCCTAGTCTGAGACCTCTCACTGTGTGCCTCTGAAAAGCTCGGGACCCATCTCTCTGGAGGAATTGTTGTCTCATACAAATATCTATAATAAGTGGCCCTCTCCCCAGCTCTGACTAACTCTCTAGCAAATGCAGTTGTCAGCCCAGTGCATAAGCTCTAATCTTTGTAAATATTTGCTCGGTCTCCTTCCTTTGATCTATGGCCTGATCTCTGTCCATGATGGCTCTGTCCCTCTCCATCTGTAACACATCTCTCTCAGACATCATGAATCTCATCTACTCCTCCAAGGATGCAACCTGGGCATGAAGTGTGGCAGTGTTGGGATCAACTGCCCCTATGTCAACCTGTCTCACCCTCTGCACACCATCATCCTCATCCTCCAACTCCAAAATTCTATCACGAATCTCTCACTCCTTATCATCATCATTCTCATCATCATCCTAATAGGCACCAAGTAAGCCCAGGGCATCAATCTCTTCCTCCTCTCTATCTGCCTCCTCCTCTACATGAACCTCTGGAACAGCCTCCTCGGTGGGATGCTCCTCATCTCTCCCAACCTCAAAATGCACCTCCTCCCCACCTCTGTCAATATCAGGCATGTGCACATCCTCCTCTTGTCTCTCCTCATGGATAGGTGATAATGGTGGTCCTCGTCCCCTCCATCCATGCCTCCCTCTCCCACCACCTCGCCGACCACCTCCCCCACCATCTCCATTATCACCACGTCCACCTCCACCTCTCTGACCTCTACCTCTGCCATGCCTGTTGCGCGGTCATGTCCCTCACCACTCTATCGGTGCAGGCTGATCTAGATCTGTAAGGGGTATCGGCCTATGCACGGCCCACCACTAATCATATGCCTCGGCGGTACCTAGGTCTGCCGCACTATCTCTCCATCCCCACTAAACTACCTATAATGCATCAATCTCTACCTCGGCAATGGCCACTAGTATCAATAGCATGTCTGAAGTACCTGGTATCCCCCATATGGTGTTGAGTATTAGCCCCCACATAACGGAAGGCATAAGAGGCTCCATGTTGCACATCAACTATAACCAGTGGACGAAAGATAGCAATGTGTTCCCATGCCCATACCATTAGGAGCGTGGTACCACAACTCAAAGACTAAGCCTCTCAATAGGCTATATCATGCAAATGAAAGTATAACATGTCGAGCAGACAAGGACCCCAAGCATATACCTCATGTCACTCTAACATACCTACCAACATCTCCCCCCAACCCACAAGAAAACCATGACCTCGACAGTCAGGAAGGACTATACCACCTATCAGTGTACACAATAAATAGTCCAACTACCTATACCTCTGTAACAATACACGCCATCTAATCTCATAATGATCAAAACCTAACTGTCTGATATTGGTGTGAGGGTAGTATCTGCACATCTCAGTGACACCCCTCTGGGTATCGTACCTCACCCTCGTGCCTCTAATAGGAAGTCTCAAAATCCTGTAGACATCCTCCAAGGTAACTGTCACCTCTCCAGTAGGCAGGTGAAATGAAGAAGTCTTTGAGTGCCACCACTCGCACAATGTTGTCAGTAGACCTCAGTTTGCCTGAATGTTGGGCATGTCTGTCACATGAAGAAGACCCAAATGCCATAAGAATCATTTCTTCGCGTTCTGCAAACTATCTTGGAAGCAAAAAGTCGATGGTCTCGACTCTCATGTATACATAGTGTCCAAAACAACCTGCAATGGCATTATACATTCCTCATGTCAGAATCAATCACCTATCCTAATACAAAGTGACCAAATCAAATGCTATTCAAATGTGTCATTATGTTGCAAATGCATCATTCTTTTGCAAATGCATTGCAGAAAACCAAATGCGTAATTGAATTTCACAAATGCATCATTATTTCTCACATGCATCACTTTCAAATGCAAATGCATGCGGAAATAACAAATGTGACTACATATCAAATGCACCTTTTTTTATCAACACAAAACAATGTCCAGCTAAATGCAAATGCATAAATAAGATATCAAATGCGTCAAAATATTTTTACATGCGTTGAAAATAAAAAAAATGCGTTGAGTATAAATGCAAAAGTGTAACACTTTTTCAGATGTGTCGGTTATAAAAACAAATGCGTCAAAATTTTAAAAACCTACGCTAACCATTGAACGTGAATTTTCAAATGCGTCAATTACGCATTCATATGTGGCTTTCCAACAAAATGACGCATAATTTAAATAGAAATTCATGCATGCATAAAATGACGCGGAAACCAAAAAATTCAAAAGTCAAGATCGAGGTACATACCAAGGGGTCTACGTCGGCTGGTCACCTGAAGGACTGGATCCTGTATGCTCGATGGTGGGTGTGCGGAACGGGAGACATCTTCGCTAAGGGTGTAGAGAAAAATTCTCAAATCTCAAAGCAATGTGGGTAAAAATGAATGGGTTTTTACCCCATTTTCTATTTATACCTAGGGTTTTGGTGGCATTCATTTCTATTGGTCGCATCAACTTCCAATTTCAATCAACCCATACTCATCCTTAACACTTACAGCTTCAATTCCATCAACTCCACTACATTTTTGGCTATCCAATGGACTAATCAGGATTATTTCCAAAAAAAAAAAAATTGAAAATTTGTCAATTTTCTCGAGGGGGCATACCTTTATCTATTTTACACTGGGGCATTACTGGGGCATATCTGTATCGATTTTCTTTGACACAACGCCCAATTGACATTGTATCAAAGAGGGGCAAATGTAGACACCGAAATATGGTCTAAGCATGCAACTTCAAATATTCTTCATGGTCATGATTAAATAATGTCAATTATTTAATTATTCTCTAAAGTCTTCATTTCTTCTATTAATTAAATAATCTTAATTATTTAATTAATTCACACTTTTCTTTGTTCTATCTGATTAATTAAATAAACGCTTTTATTTAATTATGTTACTAATTAACCTTATCCTTCTTGTCATTTAATTATATTATATTCTTCATAATTTGTATTCTTCATGGTCATGATTAAATAATGTCAATTATTTAATTATTCTCTAAAGTCTTCATTTCTTCTATTAATTAAATAATCTTAATTATTTAATTAATTCACACTTTTCTTTATTCTATATGATTAATTAAATGAACGCTTTTTATTTAATTATGTTACTTATTAACCTTATCCTTCTTGTCAAATTAAATAAATTCTTACTCAATTCCCCTTGTATCATATGTCAACTATAATTAAATAAATCCTTTATTTATTTAATTATTCATTTAAATCCCTTTGTCGCTTAATTAAATAAATCTTATTTATTTAATTATTCTTCAAATATCAAATCATGAATTAAATGAATTATTTAATTCATAAATCCTATTTTAACGTATTCCTCTATATTTAGATAATTGTGCGAGTTATCTAAGTATTCACTTTGACTCGACTCAACATTTGTTTAAATTGTGCAGTTAACTCTGGATTTAATGTCTAAGTTGCTTTCTCAGGTAATCTCTTTGTCATATCATTCAATCATCCAGTGCCAACTCAATTGCGTGTACATGCATATTAATTAAATATTCCTATTTAATTAATTAAATCTTGTATGTGCATTCGAACAAAGAGTTGCTTTAATCCACCTTTATCTTTGTCATGCAAAGATAATTCTTTTATTTTCGAATACCAAACTCGAAGATTAAATCATTTATTTAATTTTTATTTCTATTTCTAATTTGTATCACTCATGTCGCTATTGACAGTTATCAGAATGCATGTCTAATCTTTCCATCTCAACCGTCCGTTGATATTTCAATCCTGACCTATTGTTTGAATAATCAATTTTCTATAAATTGATTTGTCTTTCATCATTCCAATCTCTCTTGAAATCGTATGACTTCTAGAGCAATTATCTTGAATCTTCGATGTTTTGTCTTAATCACAACACGTAGGCTATGCTTGTATACAAATAC
The DNA here is from genome assembly GCA_007258455.2 of Sequoia sempervirens. Taxonomy (NCBI): domain Eukaryota; kingdom Viridiplantae; phylum Streptophyta; class Pinopsida; order Cupressales; family Cupressaceae; genus Sequoia; species Sequoia sempervirens. The sequence goes on from VDFB02338015.1 coordinate 5,454, forward strand.
TAAAAATCTGAGGGCAAGTACACTACACAGACGAAATGGAGAAGAATAAAGGAGGTTATTCAACGGAATTGATCACATGTTTGGTAAAATAGTTTATTTTATGCATGTTGTTCTTAGCTTTCTTTTGTGCTCGATTATCTAAGCTTTGAGGATTGATTAGCATAGTTTGAATAGATTAGATCTGAATTGCCTAACTCTCTCACGTGTTTTTCTCTGAGCTACAGTGCCTCCCAAGTGAAGAGTAGCTAATTGGATTTTTTGAGAATCCTATGTAAACTTTTGAATTCTACAATAAAATTTAATTTGTTTTATCCAATTATCAAGTTTTTTTGCATCTAGTTCTCCATTATAAGTTGGAAATTCAAATTTAACATCAAGCTTTATCAAAGGTGTGTGAGATTTAGGTTGCATAGGTTGTTTCTTCTTTGAAGAAGAAGTAGACGAAGAAGATGAAGAGGATGAAGAAGAAGATGGGGATGGAGGTTCAGGAGGGTCACTACCACCTCCTACTCCTTTACCTTTATCATCTTTTGAAGAGGATTCACCTTCAATCTTCTTTTTGTTCTTGAGTTCCTTTTTCCTCTGTTGCTCTTTTCTCTCTTAGAAAAGAACTTCCACCATAGCCTTCATTTCAAGAAATGATTTCTAGAAATTTTTCTCATCAAGCTTCATAGGACTTTGTTCAGCAAAACCATTTCTAATCGTGGAAAAGACCTTCATTTTCTGATCTCAGGATTGAACTCTGTAAGTGCACCTTCTCCTTGCTTCAATTTCAATCTGGTTAACATTCACTTTTACAATTTCCTATTAAGAAGCTATGATACCACTTTGATTTGTAATTAGAGGTCTACAATTCAAATTCATTTAACCTTAATTACAATTATTCCCGATCCAGACATAATTGCATGACTATGTTGTTTAACTGTTTTAATTACAGACTAGGTTCATTTTTACATAAATTAATAAAATTACTAATTCCTAAACTGAAATGAAATGTTGTAATTAGAAATCAAATACTGAATTGAAAAATAAACTAAAATGAAATTAGAGATAATGTAAGATAGGAGATAGAAAGAGAATGAGATGGAAGATAGAAAGATCAGACGCGGGTTGATAATGGAGTTCGTCCTTCAAAGGACTACGTCTTCGGGTCTACTTCTCAATGTTGGACCACTTTCATTAATATCACCAAGCACCTGAAGATTCCTTCTTACAATATTCAAGCTTCAAAACCTACACAAAATTCCTCACAATCTCTCACTTTTACAATTTTGGTTTATAATAACACCTTGTAATTCTTCTCCTCCAAAAAATTTCACATTGGAATTATTCCTCCAAGTAAACTTGATTAATTCGCAAGCCAAAACTCTCCCCCTTTTATACAAATTTATTTTCTTATTATGGTTTTAACCATAATATTCCCATTATCTACCCAAATCTCCTATTTTAATCCCTTATCTTAAAAACATTGATTTACATATGTGGTTTTGTATTCACCATTATCTCTTAAAAACCCAAATGTACTAATATTAAAAACTTAGTTTTTAAATAGTTAATGGTGGGGTGGCTTGGGCTAGGCCCGAACCCTCCCCACTCACGGGCTACCAACTGTTTATAATGGCAAGGATTATTTTAAATATGTTGCACTCCTGTAATATCCTGACAAAGGTGCATAGCCTATCGGTGGAGCCTAAAATTCGCAAGAGAGTGGTTGAGGGTTTGAATCCCCCAACCCATTTTTTAACCAAATATGTTTAAGCCTTCATTAAATAAAATTGAGCCCACTTTTATAGCAGGGATGCACACATGGTTTGTTGGTGGAGCATGGCAATAGCAATGTGGAGGTCTTGGGTTTGAGTCTCTCCAACCAAATTTTTTTTGCAACTAACCTTGTCCAAGACCAAGTTGACTGCCATGTGGGCTGCCACGTGGCACCTTTCTATTCACCAACACTATGCCACGTGTCACTATATGATTGGTCACATCACTAGTACGGACTTCCTTGTCAATGCCATGTCATCCTACCATGTGTCATCACCAGGATTTTCCATGTCATTGGTATGGTTGCCATGTCAGTTGTTGACATCACCAATCAACCTTCCTTTTGCAAACTTCGACCAAAATTTTGACCGATTGTAACTTTCATGTACGATCTTTGTTTTCAAAACTGAATATAGTTCTAGAATCAGCACAATGAGCACTTCAACTTGCCGTCACTCTTACTTGGATTTGAGGTGATCAATTTTTTACCCTTTTTGACCACTTGATTCACCTATTTGACCAAACCTTTGACTACACATAACTTCTGCATACGGACTCCTTTAGAGCCCATTCAAGTTCCATCAAGATCATGTCAGCATGCTTTTTTTGATGATGTTGATTTGGATAGATTCTAAGAATATGAAATTTATAAGTTTTCTAGATCCACCTGGATAATCCAGCGACCTAAGAACAAAAGATAGATGAATTCCAAGGGTCTATGGCCACCATTATGCAACAAATGAAAAAAGACCAATCCGTGAAGGAGGATTTGAAGGCCCAAGTAGCAGATCTCACCACCTATATTCAGCAATGGACATCTATCGAAGAGGAGACTCCAATAGAAAGATCATCTCCACCCTCACTACTTTCGAAGGAAGATATCAGCAAGATAGAAAAGAGGAAAAACTGGACCAAGTCCATGACTGCTTGTTTCAATAAGGTGGTATCTACAGGCTATAAGGGAATCAACCATGCAGTTGCCATGTATAATAGGTATAGAAGTATGTAGAAAGATATAGAAAGTATGATAAACACATGTAAGGAATTCCCAAAGACATATAGGATCACTTATCCTAAATTAGAGTGCTTCCTCAAGCTTTCACGAGATATTTGTGAGAAGGAACTAGGAATCACAAAATAAGATCATTGGCTAGTAAAGACCTAGTTGATGAACCTGGAATACAGAAAGGAAGTCTTGGAAAAGGTCTTGCACGACCTTTAGTTCAATCATAAATGGGATGTTGAGCACCGGGCAGATAGTGCTAAATTTCTAAAGTTAATGATAGATTTTGAGGTGTCCACCCTAGAACTAGATGCAGAAAAGGTCAAGCCTTTATTCCACCAAAAGATGCAATGAGGAGCTGGTGACACCCTGTCGATAGACTTTATGGATTTTGTTGCAAGAGCCTTCATGCGGAAAAAATAGATGATGGAGGGTGCCTCAAATTACACAAAGAACCGGCAAGAGATTATTGAGAGAATCAAGAGGATTTCCTTCCAGATCCTCAAAGTCGAGCTCTCTGAGGAAAGGAAGCTTGTAGCCATGTTTGGCAAGTTCATAGAATATGCATGTGCTCAAAAAGCGACTGAAAATCCCATCATAGATGGTGAATATTTTTCAAAGTAGCTACAAAGGATGGTAGCCACTACAGGACAAAACTGCTATAGTGCTAGGGTCACTAGGTAATAAAATAGGGAAAAATACAAAAGAGTATTTTAAATTGTCATATATATTTGGGGGTAGGTGAAACCCTAATGTAAAATGAATCTAAGCCACATAATGAAAGTTAATCTCATCCATTAATTTTTCTTTTGGAAAACTATAAATAGGGGATCTCCTCTCATTTTCAAAGAGAGAGTTGAGTTGTTGTGTAAAGGCATGCTACAAAAATTTAATGAGAATAGCATTATTTTGATAGATTCTTGTGTTTTTCTTCACATGTGTGCATGATTTGATCTCCCAATATTAGATTTTAGCTTTGCTTTTTTAGTTTTAAGTTCTTTTAGTTGTTAGTTGATGTTGCACTTTAATGGTGAAGAATGCTATGGTGTTGATATCTTCCTTTCTCATACTTTTTGTTGTATAACATGTGTAAAGTTATTATGAGTATTATTTCATTGTTGCACTTAAGTTCATCTATTGTTCATGCTTAATGGTGAATGGATGGTTGAAAATCTACAGACCTTAGAAGATTACACTTGTTTCATGAGACTGTAGGCTGCCCTTGGTTAAGTGGAACTATGTTTTAGGAAGGTTGTCCACTGTAGCATCCTCCATTGTTACTATTCAACATTAGTTGCAGGTTTAGGAAACTTCTCATCCCTTTTCCCTTTTTACTTTTCTTTGAAAATTGAAGTTAAAGTAAAATTTTAGCATCACTGTAAAGCCAAATCTAATGACAAATATGGAGTTTTAGCTTGTTGTCCCGAACTTGCAACAACTATGCATCCATTTCCATAACCTACAAAACTCCACTTGTAGATCCAATTCACTCCATGCTTAGCCAACCATAAATTCCCTTTGTGATTACCAGCTAATCACATCAACTAAATTGAATTATTACAAGCATTGTCATGATCTAACACCCAAGAGACCTTGGGGTGATTCCTAAAACTTAGTTGTAGGAATCACCTTTCAAGAGAGGCATTGAACTTGTGCATTGTCTATGTTGAGAAGTGATAAAAACACCCATGAACAAATAGAATGGGCTTGGCATTCTTATAAATCTACCATTTTTATCAAAATTAATCTTTTCAAGGCTTATGACCACATTGAGTGGCCTTTTATTCTTACCATGCTACAAGCACTTGGGTTTAGTCCTTTCTTTATTCAATATGTTAGATATGTTTTCTTATTAACACCTTAACCTACATTAGCATTAATGGTTAGTAATCCAAGCCATTTGAACTTTTGTTTACCATCGATCAAGGTTTCCCTCTTTCTCCAACTCTCTATGTGCTTGCAGTAGAGGGCTTTGGCTATTTAATAGCTCATGTGGTTTCTTAGACCCTAGTTAAGGGTAATACCCTTTGTAATTTTACCTACTGGTTGGTCAATAGTCATTTTTTATGATCCATTCCTCATACTTATTAAACACAAAAGCAATATGAAGTAGGTTATGTAGTGACTTGATACTTTTTTTCAAATCTCTAGCTCTAGCATCTAATGGTGAAAATCCTAGTGCTATAGGAAATTGTTTCTTCCTAAGATAGGTTGCAGAGATAAATTTGGATAGAAATGGATCAATCACGCAGAAGTCTTTCATTTTTCTAGAATTTCCCTTTGGCAAGCTATTGTTGTTTAGAAGAAAAAAAACTAAATTACTAGATCATCAAACCTCTTCCTTTGGCAAAAAAATCTATATTTATTCTAAAGTGTTGGGTACCATGAGAATGTTTACTAATATTTTGATTGGTTTCCATCAAAATCATCTTACTTAATTTATTTTTTTCTTAAGGACTTTCTTTCTGCCTCTAATGATGGAAATTTAATCATTTCATCATGTTGCTTCAAAATATTGTCGTTTTCCCCATGATGTTGGTGACCTAGGTTTTCTTTCATTCTATTAGCAAAGTGTTACCTTTTGTGCCAAATGAATTTTTCAACACGCTAAAAGGAATGAATCCTAAAAGAACTCATCAAACATTCTATGAGTTCAAGAGTGCCTATTGAATAACTAGCATTGAAATATCTAGTCCTCAACACTCTTCTCACCATGAGGGATTAAATTCAAATTCAAGGCAATTTTTCCATTTAAATAATTTGGAAAGAATGTGAGGCTATTAAGCCTTAGTTTCTCTAGGTGGTAAATGATTTCCACAATAACTTTTCAATCAACCAAAAATCTATTTGGTGGTTTCCCAACTCTTTTGTCAAGACTATCCTCTAGCCAAAATTCCATGGATTCACAACTTAAAAATTAAATGAGGCATTGAGAATCTTCTAGATCTCATTCAGAGAGCTACCAATAATTTCCTTTCTTGGATAGAGGTTAAAATAAAAATGAGGTCATCTAACCAAGCTCAATAGACCTTTCAAGCTATTATTGATGTCATTCCTCTTTAAATGACCTAAAAAAATAGGGTTAGATCATTCAAGCCTTAGTGGAAGGATTGTACATGGTATCCTAATACACAATTTCCTAATTATAAGACCCACAAGGGATATTTGTGGCTTTCTCCTCATCTTTCTATGGTTGGCTAGTTAAACCATCACTGGTAGCTTATGTCTTCTATCATATATTCAAGACTATTTGGTTAGCTATTATTGAGCCTATGTTGGCTCATTTACATGGCGTATCATTTGTCAAGTTCTTCTACTTAGTTCTCACTTACAACATATAGGAGTTACTAATATACTCATTGTCTATTTTGTGGAAACTTGGATACTATCAAGCATCTTTTTTTGGCTTTATGTACTCAAGTTCAAGAAGCTTAGAACTGGATTCATGTCTTCTTCAAGCCTTTTAGACCCACTCCCTTTTCTTGGCATGTTTTTTTCTCACCAAATTGGCCATATTTTCTTTTTTAGTATACTCAAATTTGACATGCTTTCAAATTGGAGATTCTCTTCAATATTTGAAAAGACATAATTTTTATTTTGTTTTCAAGATATTGTGTTGATGTTGATTTATCTCTTTACACTAAGCCATGATTTTTGGCAATTCCCTTATGTAGATTCAAGTGTAAACTAGCAAAGATGCACTTGAGGTGACCTATTTGGAAGAGATTTCATACCACTGGTGCAGAACTCCTTGTAATGTTGCAAGAGTTTTGCCTCCCTCCTCTTCCCTTCTTGAGGGTGTTGGGGAGGTTGTAACTAACCTACAAATATAGATTATGGCTACCAATTCCATGGCACTCAAGCCCCCAAAATATATATAATTTTGTTTATGATTGGTCATAACCCTCATGGCCACCTTCTACCTCTTCTCATTGTCCATTTCTCCAATGCATGTCACTAGTTGGGAGTCAACTAGTTGGGAGTCGACTAATGATAATCCTACCTTTGGTGAAATTTGACAAAAACCTAAAAATAGAGACCTCATCTTACTAAATTTACATTGACTATTTATTTTTTATGTTTTAATCAAACTTGACTCTATAATTTTTTATCTCTTATTTAAACTTAATCTAGTCTAAACTTTAAGAATGTATTTTTTTACCACCTACTTTTTCTAAATGTTATTCTATTATCTTTTAATTTAATTAATAGTTAAATAAAGTTATTCATTAAAAATACACATATTAGAATTTCTTCACTAAACTTGGATGCATTGAACCCAAGCGCTAAATATAATTAGTCTTCTTTATATTGAGAAAAATAATCCTGAATTGCAATGAAAGAAATTGAAAAAAAGTCTTATCGAAAACAAAAACAAAAGAAAAGAAAAAACAGACAATGAAAGAAATTAAAGAAAAGTCTTATCGAAAACAAAAGCAAAAGAGAAAAGAAGACAGACAATGAAGAGAATTGAAAAAAATTAAAAAAAGACAATGAAAGAAATTGAAGAAAAGTCTAATCCAAAACAAAAACAAAAGAGAAAGAGAAGGCAGACAGCTTGGCTGTCATTTGCAATGGGCCCCAAAAGACGTAGCACTAGAGATTCGATCTTGTCTTTGCGAAAAGGCCGCACAAAATAACAGTTTATAACAATATTTCAGTATGAGTGCAAATTGTAATCAAAACCTTTTTCCTTATTCAACGTTGATGAGAATCTAAAAAGACAAGTATGATTACTCCTTTCCAGCCAAAGCCCAAGAGCACTAAATAATACTTCCAGAATTGCACTGAATTCAGTATTCAAACAACTGGATGGGGACCTGCTGTCATTATGCCGCTATCATGGAAGCACCACCATGAAACAACACTTTTATATGCAACTAGGTCTGAATTTTACTATTCCACAGATTTAGCTAGCTAGCAAGCAATAATTGCACATATAAAATATTACAACCAGCGTAGATTTATTTATAAATTTTATGAGCACCGACAAAGTTGTTTCTTGTCCAAGCTTTGCTTAATATACAGCAGCATATTGATTAAATAAAGCAACATGCTTAAGTAGTTGTTTATCTCTGTACTTCGAAATTTTCCATTAAAATGCATTTTGCAGGTAATTCTAATTTTAAAATTGTATAGATTACTTAACATCATTTCATCTGTACTTCTATTCAACATACATACCACACTTGGGGGAGAGGATCAGTAGTTGAGCATCCTAACTTTGTACTTCTCAAAATCTTATGTAGAAATTTTGAATCATTCCCAATTTTTTACATCAGCTTACTTGGCAAGCCCTCTACCTATAACTAAGGTTTCAGGGTCACATCATCAAATATGATGCCAGATCGGCATGCTTTTTGTCGAGGGGTCCAAAAAGGCCCCAAAAAAAAGTGAGACCGATGCACTAAGTCATGTTTTATTCATGTGTTGATGTGGCATCACATGATTTGTTACTTTTTAGATCTAAGGAATACATTTCATTCAATTATGGGTAGTCATCATCAACACTAACAACTTTGAAGTCACAACTATTGATCCAATATTGTTAAATTATTGAGCATTAAATCAACAAATGCTACAACAATTATTGGAACATGCTCAAGTAGTGGGTCCTCTCCCTTAATCTTTTCGCTTCTTCTTTTATACACTCAAATTTGGTAATCTTTAATTCTTCTACTTATAAATAAACTGAAAATTTTATTTGTATAGTTCATTTTCTCTAATTTTTTCTATCTTAAATCATTTTCTTCATATCTTAAGTAAAGGAACAAATTTAATTAGTTTGTTTTATTTAATTAATCTCCTCTCATTAAATTTGAATTTTAAATTCGAATTTAAGCACATTTCTACTAACTTCTTCCCACATTCCACCTCATCATGTGTCTCAAGAAATTAAATATTTCTAATATTTAATTCGGCATTTATCCTCAACAAATTCTAACTAATCTAGGACACTTGGCTTTCATCTCCATTTTATTCCTCTTCACACTTGGTAGTTTGTTCTTATGAAGGGAACACACTTCCCCTTTTCTCTCTAACCTCTTCACCTTCAACCATTCATTCTCCAGATTAAATCCAGACTATTGATTTTTTCCACCTAGGCTCATGTGCCTTGGAAAATCTATAAGTAGACCCTCATTTACAATAAAAGCATATAGAGAGCTAAGCATAATTACACTCTGCAGAATTTTCATTAGCATTATCTTAGCATTATCATTCTAGTATTTGCATTTTAGCATTAAGTAGCTTTATCATGGCATTACCACTAGCAACATCCTAATTATAGTAGTTTAATCATATCATTCCATTAGCAACATCATAGCAGCATCATTATCTTAGCATTATCATTTTACAGCTAGTTTAGCAATCATGTAATGTAGAAAATATTTCTTGCACTTCCAGCATCTCTCATTCTTCAGGTTGCCATTTGGAAAGTCATGTGCACAAACAATCTGAGAGAAAAATGACTTAAAAAATCCTTGGAGATAGATGACAATGAGACGCCATTGGGGAATTGTTTGTTTCAATTTGATTATTGTTTGAATTTCTTGATATAATGTTTCATTGGTGTTTTTTATAGCTTTTAATTTCTTATTCATGATACATTTTATATAGCACACATAAATTTCTAACCCACAAATTTTTTATTTTTTTTAAGAGGAGCTTATGAATTTTGTTTTTAATTATTTTCAAGATAATTCATATATTTCAATGATTTTGTGTTTTGAAATATTATTTATATGAATGTTGAAGTTTATTTATTGTTAGTTACTAGTATTTATATTATGTTAATGGGATTTTAATAAAAATATATGTTATTATTTAAATTTTTGTTTAAAAAAAGATAAATTATAATTCATAATGAGTTTGTGCATTTGAAATGGAGTTTGAAGAAAGGAATCTAAAATTTTTCATTAACATAAGAGTTATGTTGATGACTTTTAAGAGTCCAAACTCTATAAGTTGCCTCCTCTATGTGCCCTTCAATCAATCCTTTAGAGCCCATCTACTCTAAGTTTACTAAATTTGACCAAAATCAACAGATTTCCCTTTCACTCCTAGATGTCCTTAAGGGTAAATCCTTAGCTCCAAGACAACTCGCTATGAATGGTAGGGCCTTTTTTTACAAATGGAGGATGTAGCTAAATCTGAATTTTTTTGATGTGTCCAATCAAAATGATGGCATGTAGTTAGGGGCCTCAAAAGCATATATGACTAATTTCTAGAAGACTAGGTTATTCACAAAAAAAGACATTTTTTACTCCTAAGGTTGTTTTTTATTCTAAAAATGATATAGATACTTGGGAAAACATTTTAAAGTGTTGAGGAAGTTAACTAACAAGTTTCATGGTTGCTAGCCTAATATGAAAGGTTTGCATCAATGGTTGTTGAGGTTTGGAAGCCTTTCTTGAAGGAGCAAGCCATATTTTTCCCTTTGCTCAAGGTTTTTAATTATCTTCTATGAAATGGAGGAAGACAAAACATGGTTTTAGGAAGAAGAATTTTTATTCTTGAGGTTCTAATACCCTTTTTGGATCCTTGCATGATTCATTTCCTTCTACTCCTATTTGTGTATTCCTTATTCATTTTTAGAATTCTAGTGTGATATTGGTCTATGAGGTGGGAGAATTTAGACATGCTTCTTCTAAAACCACCAACTATTCTCACACCACTTCTACCCAAATTTGTGTGAAGATGAGCTTAGGTAAGGATTTACGTAATTCCATCTTTTTAAATAAGAATGATAGCTCTTGTATACAAATTTTAAATTATGTTAAAATTGTTTTCATATGTCATAGGTTTTTTGAATATGATATTTTGTCTCTCTATTGAAGAAAAAACAATTGATCTTCTAAAAAACATTAGAAAATATTTTTCTAATACTACCTATTGTAAATGGGTTGAACCTCATCATTCATCACTAGAACCAAGTGTAGAGAATGATTATTCAAGATGTATTTTGAAGTAATAGGAGGATAATAATGTTTCTTTAGTTCCCTTTTATCTCTTGTCTCTCAAGACTATAGTCCACTCTCATAGAAAAGAAACCCAGTATCAAGGAAAAGGAACACAATAAACTTGAATATATAGGCAAGAACCATCTTCAAAGAGTGGATAATTATGGAAAAAGAGATAAGAGATGACACCTCTTCATCTTATTTGGTTTTTTCTAAACTTGACAAGGTGTTTCCCTGAGGTCTCATTAAGACAATTAAAGGGAAATGCAAAATCACAACCTATGCCTTAACTAACCACATCCTAAGGTAGCAATGAACATATCTTCAAGACCTTCATTAATTACATTGTGAAAAGTTCATAGAAACAACAAATGATAAAATTAAATTTTTATTACAAAACATGAATCCCCTTATGCATTGCATACACGTGTAACTTGCAAACCACTCTAACATGAATATCTGGATGTTTAAACAAATATGTGCTCACTAGAGACTTGATATAACTATTAAGACTAAATCTTAAAATATAGTAAGGCCTAAAAACTACTTCTAAAATTATATGAAGAATGTGTTATAAAAATTTTAATATATTGATGCCTTGACAACATGGGGAAAGGATTCGTCAACACAAACATATTTGTTACATCAAACATGAGAACCAGGTATACATAAGAAGACCATAATGGTGACTCTATGACATTCAAATACATATGTTAGACCATAATATATATTGCACGTTCTTACTAGGGGCCTTAAATAAATATTTATAAGACTAATATTTAAAAGATATATTTTCCTTATAATATAAATATACTTTTAGAATATTTTTAAGATATTTAATTATTTAATAAATCAATTAATATAAAATATCCATTTTAATGTTAATTAATTTATTAACTAATACTAAAGTATTTAGTAAAAGGTATGGTAACATCTTGAATGGATGGTACTTACCTTTCATACCTAATGATGTGGATGTTACACAAACAACATGTAAATAAATCTTTGTCACTTGAACAAAGGAACCTATCTATCTTGAAAGAAACATTAGGATTTCATGCTTAGAGGTAATCTTAAAGGTATCCCAAGGCTCAAGAATGTTAGGTCTTGATGCACTAGGTTTACTTGGGGTTTTTTGTGCAAATGTTGTTAATCATAAGGGGCCACTGGTTTTAAAGACTCTTAAATTTGACAAGATAAAGCAATGTAAAGATTCAACAAATACAACATGCATTACTCTTCATACTCCATTAGTCCAAATCACTCAAAGAGAAACTACTAAAAGACTAATTTTAAGAGATAAAAGGCCTAAGAAATTAAGTGCTCCCAACTATTATCCACATAATCATAGAGAAATAACTAAACCAAAGCATAAACTATTTTGTATTTCACCAGATTGCTTCATAGCTACATAAAAATCAATGCAAGAAGTTTGAAGAAAAGAATCATTCACCACCAAAATAGTATCAAAATGCACCCAAATCTAGCACAACAAATTGACTCTTCCAGTAGGATTAAATAGCATATAGGTATGCAAGATTTATGATTCAGAAATTACCTTAAAAATTGTTTTGATATTAGAAAATTCTACTATAAATACAAGTTTTTAAACTAGAATAGAATAGAAAACATGACTTAAGTATAAAATTGGTGATGTTCCAAGTTTAGTTGAAGATAATTGTTTCAACAATTTATGATCCTCAAAATAGAATAACATTCTACCTTTTATAGAATACAAGGTAGTAGTTGATCAAAAGAGAGCACATGGCTAAGAGAAAATAAGACAATCATTAAAAAACACATGGCATAAGAGCATTCATTGGTGGTGCTCAAGAGATATTTGTCCCACTCTCTAAAAATAAAGTCAAAGTTTGCACTTTGACTTCATTCACTGCAACTCAAATGCCTGAAAATTTGGTGTAGGGACACCAAGTTCATTCTCTTTGCACATTTGAACAAGCAAGGTTATTTGTTAAGTCTTAGGTTTTTTGAGCCATTTCTCCATTTGAATAAGGTCATAATAGAATATTGGTTTTATAATTGATTAATAGTAGGTTCATTTTCATGTTTGTTAAAGTTGGTATTGTTTTCAAAAGTAAAAAGTGCAATATTGTAAAAGTGTGAAAAATGCCAAGTAGAGGAATACCAATGGTCAGATATTTAAAAGTTGGTTTGTGTAGGTTGAGTTGGTTGGGTTTTGAGGTATTAGAGTTTTAAAATGCCTCTGAAATTTGAGGCAAGTCCTATTGTTCACTTTTGGAGAAGAATTCAATAAAAAAAACCTATATTTTATGTGTTGCATTAAGGAAATCTTGTTGTTGCAGAGCATCATATGAACCCGTACTATAAGTAATTAATAAAATATGTTTTTATTTTGATAGGAGACTATGTTGAGAGCCTTTTGGATTTGGTGGGGTTTGATTTCATCAATTATTAAAGGTTTGGTGGGCAAGTTTCTCTAAACAGGTCTATAACAACCTATTTGAGGGTTTTGATTGTGTAAAATGACTTCCTAAGCCATTCAACCCACTGTATCTTCTTGTAACTCAGTGGAATGGCTCACTTGGGTGTAACCTTAGTGTGTACATGATTCCAGGAGCAAGGAAGGTAAGTAGAGAGGTTTGGTGTGATGCCCTAATTGGCAATTTGAAGAGTTTTTGGTGAAAAGTGGTGGTTTAAGGGTGGAAAATGTTGTAAACCTTGGGGCAGCAACTTTTGAAGGTTGATTGAGTTTTTGTAGACATAATTAAATGTGATTGAGGCCTTGATTGGCTAGGAAGAAGCCTAGAACATGGAGTTTCAATAAACCCTTGCCAAACTTGTGTAAAGGAAGGGTTTGGTATTAAGGTTCCTTAGCATTTCTCTTGATGGAAATGGTGGATTATAACATTTTAATACAAGACTATCTAAAGGAATTTGGTGTTGGCAAGTTCTGTAGGATAGATTTGCTTTGTAAAAGTGGGCTAATTAGAGCCCTGTTTAGCGTTCAAGTTTAGTTTAAGAGGTGTTGTTCCAAAGTAAGTGTATGAGGTATTGAGATATGTTAAATTGTGCCCTAATGGGTTCTTGAAATGCTAATTTTTTTGTGGGTTTGGTGAGTAGTTTGTGAGATATGCACAAATTCCACTAGTTGGATAGCTACAAGGGAAATTTGGTAGAATTTAGTAGGAAAGAGTTAGGGTTTTAAGGGTTGGAAAATTGATTTAAAAGGATTGAATTATTTTTGTTCTACAATTTCCTCCCTACTCTACATCAATTGGTATCAGAGCATAGGTTTGTGATCTTTTGAAGTTGAAGAATTACAGATTGAAGAGTGGAAAGTGGGAAGTTGAAGAGTCAAAATGCCTCTAAAGGGTACTGTAGTGCTTGCAAGGGAGATAAAGATGTTAAAAGAATCACAAGAAGCCATTTTAGCCAATTTTATAGAAATGGAGAAAGGAAAAAGAAGAGGAAAGGCCACTAATGAGGAAAGTGACCATGAAGAAGAGGAAGAGGGTGAGCAAGAAAACCCTCCAAGTGGAAGAACCCAAGATGCTAATTGGGATCTTGATGAGAGAAGGATGATAAAGATGCTTAAGGCTATAAAAATTTATGCATCTAATGTGAAGGTAGAAGTGCCAATGTATAATGGCAAACTGGATGTTAAGGAGGTGTTAGACTGGATAGATGCACTAGATAATTTCTTTGAATTTAAGGAGGTTGTTGATGATAAAAAGGTGAAGTATGCTAAGACAAAGCTAAAATGAACTACATTGACATGGTGGAATTACATTCAAGAGGATAGAGTGAAGAATGGAAAGCCAAAGATTAATTCATGGGACAAAATGGTAGCAAAGGTGAAGGCACATTTTTTACCAAGTGATCATTAAATTAAAACATTCAAGAAGTTTCAAAGCTTAAAGCAAAAGGACAAGGATGTTATGAAATATACTGAGGAGTTTCACAAGCTGAGTATAAGGTTTGTACATATTGAGGATGTAAACGAGAAGATTGCAAGGTATATGTGTGGCTTAAGGTATCAAATCCAAGATGAATTGAGTTTGGCAACACCTAGATCAGTTGAGGAATGTTTTCAATTGGCTGCCAAGGCAGTGGACAAACTGAAAAAGAAGACAAGAAAGGTAAGGAAGAGGTAGAGACAGCACCATTAGAGGAAGAGGATCAAGGCATACTTTTGAAGATCAAGAAGAAACAAGCAAAGGAAAAGAGTAAGTTGTTGATCAAACGGGTGGATTCAGAGGTTTTAGAGGTAGATTTAGTGGTGGTAGAAGTTCAAACACATTTTTAGGTAGATGATATCATTGCAATGAGTTTGTTCATCCATCATACAAGTTCCCTAAAAAGCAAGGTTCTACTTCAAGTGGTGGTGAAAGGAGAAGTGATAAAAGAGTGCAATTGGTTCAAGAAGATGAAAGTGAAAGTGTAAATTCTCCTAGTCTTGTTGTTGCTCCAGAAGTTGGGGAGTCATTGATGGTGAGAAGAAAATTGCTTCAAGCATCCAAGGAGAGGGAGACAACTCAAAGAAGGACACTATTCAGAACTACATTCAAATGCAAAGAAAAGGTATGCAAGGTAGTGATATATTCCGGTTCTACTAATAACATAGTGTCAAATGAAATGGTGGATAAACTAAAATTGGAAAAAGTGCCTCATGAAACACCCTATAAGGTATCTTGGTTGAATGATGATCAGTCTATTTTGGTTTGTGAACAATCTTTTGTTGAGTTTAGCATTGGTAGGTATAGAGATAAGATCCTTTGTGATATATTACCCATGGATTGTTGCCATTTGTTGCTTGGAAGGCCATGGAAGTTTGACAAACATGCACTTTATGATGGTAGAAATAATAGTTATCAGATTGAGCATGAGGGAATCACTTTCACTTTGATTACATTGCAAGAAGATGTGAAGGAACAAAACAACGAAGAAAAAGTGATAATGATGGGAAAGAAAGAGTTTGTGAAGTTGAAGGAAGACACAAGTGAAGAGTGTGCAGCCATTGCAAAAGTTGCAGGTGCTAGGATAGTCACTTTGAAGGATGATGCAGTGATGGAAGGAAGAAAAGAAGGTGATAGTTTGGTGTCCAAGTCTAAAATAGAGAGGGTCAAGGATGAATTCCTTGTAGAGACTCAAAATGAGTTAAGAAAGCATGATAAAATCATGGTGGGGACAATATTTTGTCCTTTGGTTGTTAAAAAGGTTGAGAGGCATTCTAATTCTATCAAGACAGTGATTTATGAACCTAATCATAAGAGGTTTGGTAAGTCTGATGATAAAGAGATTCTTGGGACAGAGATAAAAGGAAAAAGTGGTAAGAAACAAGAAAGGAGACAAGAACAATAGGGTGAATTCAAGCATGAAACAAGAGGGAAAGAAATGGAAGTCAAGGAAATGGTTGATAAATGTTTATTTGCAGGTTTGAAAGCAAGTTTTGTCTCATTTCAAGGTGAATATAAAGTGAAACAACAACTAGCAGGTGGAGTGCAGTATTTTCAATTAAAGAGCCATTCAAATGGAAGAGATGACGCATGGTTGCAGTACCTAACTCACTGGAAGGAGTCACCAGATCTAGATGCATATTGTAGAGTGTTCAATGTTAAAAGACATCATGTTTTTTAAGTTCCTCAAGGGACTTGATGTTTTCTTTTAGGCCGAGTGTATGGTGCAGGAGCACCAAGTTCATTCTCTTGGCACATTTGAACAATCAAGGTTATTTGTTAAGTCTTAGGTGTTTTGAGTCATTTCTCCATTTGAATAAGCTCATAATAGACCATTGGTTATGTAATTGAGTCATAGTAGGGTCATTCTCATGTTTGTTAAAGTTGGTAGTGTTTTCAAAAGTTGTAAAAAGTGCAATATTGTAAAAGTGGGAAAAATGCAAAGTAGAGGAATATTGGAACGGTCAGATATTTAAAAGTTGGTTTTGGAGGTTGAGTCAATTGGGTTTTGAGGTATTAGATTTTAAAAAGTCCTCTGAAATTTGAGGCAAGTCCTATTGTTCACTTTTGGAGAAGAATTCAATAAAAAAACCTCTTTTTTGTGTTGCATTAAGGAAATCTTCCTGTTGCAAAGCATCATATGAATCCGTAATGTAAGTGATTGATAAAATATGTTTTTATTTTGATAGGAGACTGTGTTGAGAGCCTTTTTGCTTTATTGGGGTTTGATTTCATCAATTATTAAAGGTTTGGTGGGAAAATTTCTCTAAACGGGTCTGCAACAGCCTATTTGAGGGTTTTGATTGTGTAAAATGACTTCCTAAGTCATTCCACCCACTGTATCTTCCTATAACTTGGTGGAATGGCTCACTTGGGTGTAACCTTAGTGTATTCATGATTCTAGGAGTAGGGGAGGCGAGTAGAGAGGTTTGGTGTGATACCCTAGTTAGCAATTTGAAGAGTTTTTGGTGAAAAGTTTAAGGGTGGAAAATATTGTAAACCTTGGGGTAGCAACTTTTGAAGGTTGATTGAGTTTGTGCAGACATAATTAAAGGTGATTGAGACATTTATTGGCTAGGAAGAAGCCTAGAACATGGAGTTTCAATAAACCCTTGTCAAACTTGTGTAAACGAAAGGTTTGGTATTAAGGTGCCTTAGTAAGCATTTCTCTTGATGGAAATGGTGGATTCTAACATTTTGTGATCGAATACAAGACTGTCTAAAGGAATTTATTGTTGGAAAGTTGTACAGGATAGAGTTTCTTTGTAAAAGTGGGCTAATTGGAGCCCTGTTCAATGTTCAATTTTAGTTTAAGAGGTGTTGTTCCAAAGTAAGTGTATGAGGTCTTGATATATGTTAAATTGCACCCTAATGGGTTCTTGAAATGCTAATTGGTTTGTGGGTTTGGTGAGTAGTTTGTAAGATATGCACAAATTCCACTAGTTGGATGGCTACAAGGGAAATTTGGTAGAATTGAGTAGGAAAGAGTTAGGGTTTTAAGGGTTGAAAAAATGATTTAAAAGGCTTGAATTGTGTTTATTGGAAAACTGCCTCCCTGCTCTTCATCAAAATCATGGGCAAATGTCTATCAGGATTTCTTTACTCTTCAAAACATGAGAATAAGTCTCTGGCACTTCCCTTCAAAATTCTTGACCTTGATGATTAGTTCTAATTTTGGGAAAAAATATTTGTTGATGAAAGCCAAGAAAAACTTGCAATTCTACCAACTGATCAAAAAACCCAGTTCTTCCTTCTTCCTGGTTACCCACTATTCGCCTTCAAATATTTCCTTTGTAGACTCGTCTCCTCCCTTTCTGACATTATATTCTCTAAAAGCCATCAGCACCTAATTTATATCCTCCCTTGGGATATTTTTCATTATCTTCCAACTAAATTTTTGTCATGCATACTCTTTTGTCACATCTATCATAGCTTCATTTCTCGATATCACATCAATCTCATATCTTCCCATGTGATTTTGATACCTGATCATTTCTTCTATGGCTTCTTGATTTAATAACTAAATGGGTTCATTAATCACTTTTTCAAGACAAAATTTGAATGATTTTACCTCAACATCATTGTGTCCCAAGTTGTCCTGATCACAAATATGTTGTGTCAACGATTCCATGAGGTCTAAGTCCTTGTCTACCATCTTTTCCAACTCTTTCATACATTGCAATAGTGAATATCTCTCCTAAATCAATTGTAATCTTTAGGTCTTTAACTTTGTAACATCCTATTCCATTACCACCTTCTCCGCTAGCAATAACTAGGCATCTATCTTTTGAATAGACTCCAATCGTCATAGATCTATATCATTTTGTTCCATGTGATCTTTACATTCAGCTAATATTCTTTTAGACTTTCTAAGATAGTTGGATTCTTCTTTACACTTGTCAATAGCTTCCCTTATCCTTTCTTCACCATGTTACATCAGTTTTCCTATCCATTCATTGAACACACTCATTTTGTGCTTCAAGCCTTTGATTGCATCCACTTGTTCTTTTGTCTTCAGCATTAGATTAGGAGACAACTCTATCAGAGACTAACTTGGTTGAGCTATATGGATTTGATGAATTTTTTCATGTGAGCTATACACTCGTTCAACTCCCTTTTCTTTTGTTTATCTTTCCTCATATGAGCAACATTTTCTTCTAAGTTCATCCTCATTTCTTCTAATTGTTGTTCTTGTGATGAGTTCCCTAGGTTAACTATTCATATTTGATAATCTTGGGTAGTAACCTTATGTTTATCCTTTTCTCCAATGGGAGTGGCTACCTGGAGAACCTTCCCACCATATTCATTTCTCCTAACAGTGTGTCTAACTCTTGCCTTGGCCTTATGCCTTGGTGTTTTCATCTCTTGCATTATACTTTTAAAATCTAGAAGCACCAGTTGTACCTGCAATGGTGGAGACAATTGTTGGGCCAACCAATTAGGTATGTCTTCATTTGGCCTTACCAATTCTTGTCTCTTTTCTTGTTGATCTTTCTGCTCATGGATTATTTCTTTTCAATATGACTCTCATGTGTGATCAATTCATGTTGTTCTAAGCTATCAAGGTTTTCAATACTTTGATGTTCTTCAACTGTGACTCTAGTGGGTTCAACATCCTAACCTTTATCTGAGCTTCCTTCTTGATCAAGTTCATGTGACTACTCTAGAATAGTCATGTTGTCAATTTATATTTGTTGAGGGTGGTCCCCAATCATCTTTGATATCCTTAGCCTCCACAATATTTATTTTCTTTCCCAAACAATAAGCATACCCCAACTCATCAATTACCTTTTGTTTTCTCTTTCTTCTAGGGGGATATGTGATCACCACTCCATTGGCCTTAAGCAAATGCATATATCTATATATCCAAATCTAATTCAACTCAATTACTAGCCTAGAGATTTCTTCTAATGTTGTGATCTCAGGCTCTTTCCAATCAAGGTCTAGAATAGGATCATTGAAGAGCTTATCTGATTCATATATTGGATTCATGACCTCACCATTATCCTTAGTAATTTTCAATGGGATGTCATTTTTTAACACACTAAAATACTAAGGGGGTGCATCAATATTCTATGAAATATCAAACCCTCCTAAGCAGTCAGATACTTAAAACTCGTCTGCATAAACAAGAACATGAAATATGAAGATAATGCACAACATAACACAACACCAGATATATGTGGAAAACCCCACAAGGGAAAAACCATGGTGAGAAAAGCTACTAGGAGCTATTGTCCCAATCCAGCTTCATGAAATGAACAACATTTACAACTTTATTTTAGGACTACAATCTAAGGAAGCTACAACTCCTTGTCTATACAACTTTTTTTAGGGCTACAACCCAAGGAAGCTGCAACTCCCTCATCTGAGCACACACTCAAGAATGATTAAATAATGGAATTTCTTCCACTGTATAAAACTAACAATTAAGCTCAATCCTTTTGATGATTGTAATTTTTCTTTACAACCTCTACAAGTGTCATCTCAACTGCCTACTAGCTCACTGCTTTCAATAATTAAGAAGTTATATCTTTGGCTCACTACCTCCAGCAAAAAATCAAGCACACTTATTCACTTCCCTTTTATCATAGAGATTTGATCAAGATGAAACCAACTATGATTTTCCACAACTATTCTTTCTTTTTCAGTCGCTGACACAATTATCATCATTTTTCACTACTACTTCACCCTAGATCAACTAGGTTTATAATTTATACATGATACTATATTGATTATGTCTCACATGTTGGCCTATAATAAGGAATATTATATATGTATTTCGGTCAAATATAAAATAAATAATATGAAGCGTGTAGAGGGAAAGAACCAAAAGACTACACGCAACACCAAGAAGAGAACACACCTTGTGGATTCCAACACATGATTAACCTAGTCCCAAACTATCTTCACACCTTTGAACTTCTATAAATTCCATCTATGTGCTTTGAAAATACAAATTAGGTTAGCCACAACCAGAAAACATGTAACTTGTAGCATGTTGACCTTCACAAACATTGGCAGTACACAAGAAAGATCAAACATTATTTGTGTTTCTCATAGATGAGTTGGAATGATCCATACAACACCTTCAAACACTCCATGATCTTTGCTCACACTTTAACTTGTGGCACGCATCAACATGTCTTAGTTGGCCTCAACAAAAGCATAAACCAGAAAAAGATTCATTCTTGACCATAGCTTGTATCAGAGAATCCAAACAACACTTTGTGGAGAAGAAACAAGCATCACATGATATTTAGGAACATCTCATACATCCCTTTCACAACTTCATGCAACAATAAGCTAGTGCAAGCCAACAGATAATGAAACTAATCTCTAGACAACACAGTCCAATACACTGACACTTCCAACTTTCTCTACAGAAGGATTATTGACATGAAACTTTGGTTATAACACCTTCACATCTCAAAGAAATTAACTTTTGAACCACATAACCATATCTGTAAATGCAGAGATATGCAGAGCCAACCTTTGCACCTCTGAGAAAAACCACATAGAATCAACACAGACTTTAGTTTATCACCCTTAAAAACACCTTTCTGGTAACCCAAAAGACTTGAAACTTGGATCACACATGCCTTGACACAACATGAAGTTTTCCTCCAAACTATAGGAGAAACACAGCATCAATGGAGAAATGTGGAGTATTTCTCACTTTGGCAACCAAACAGTCAAACTGCAACACTCTCCATAGAGCTTTTGACATCAATGACAACCAAACTGCAATAATCTCCCCCTTTGGCATTGATGAAAAAACCAACCTAATGTGCACATTCTCTCCCCCTTTGAAATCAAGGATAAATGGAAATGGAATTTCTCTCCCCCTTGGGTACACAATCTCTCCCTCTGATAGCAACAACCACTACCTACTCCCCTAAGAGGTGGCCCTCATTATTCCAAGAATAAAGATATGACTTGAATTACTCCCCATGGATAGATGCACCAACTATACATCTAGCAAGGAGGGGAACTTACCCCTAACTTTTTTCTGAGATATTCAAATGTATCCTTTGCAAGTGCCTTTTTGAAAATGTCTACAATTCCTGATCCTTTGTAGATACATACTCCAACTTCACTTCTTTATATGTGACCTTCTCTCTCTGAAAGTGATACTAGATTGATATGTATTTGGTTCTAGAATGCATCACTAGATTCTTGGAAATATTGATAACACTTGTATTATCACATAGAATGGGAATGGTCTCATCATACTTTATCTTGGTATCCTTCAATGTTTGCTTCATCCACAACACTTGAGTACAACAAGATGTTACAACAATATATTTTTCTTCTATTGTTGATAAAGATACTTAATATTTCTTCTTACTATAACATGAAACCAACCTTTTCCCTATAAAGAAAGCACCACTACTGGTACTCCTATCATCAACACAACCAGCCCAATCAGCATCAATGTATTCACTTAGATCAAATTTGTTACCTTTTGGATACCATAATCCATAATCTAGAGTTCTCTTCAAATATCTAAAGATTATCTTGACTTCCTTCACATGAGTTTCTTTTGGATTCAATTGAAATGTTGCAACCAAACATATCACATGCATAATATCAAATCTTGAAGTAGTTAAACTGTACAACAAGCTTCCAATCATAGATCTATATAGAGTTTTATCAGCCAAGGGAGACTCATCATCTTTTTTCAAATGAAAACTAGTTACCAGAGGAGTACTCACTAGTTTGCAATCTTCCATACCAAACCTCTTCAGCATCTCTTTGACATACTTTTCTTGAGAAATAAACATAGCATCATTTAGTTGAGAAATTTGAAGATCAAGAAAGAAGGATAACTTACCTATCATAGAAATTTCAAATTCCTTCTACATTTCTTTAGCAAACCTATTTCACATCTCATCATTTCCACCAAATAAATTATATCATCAACATATACAACTACTATCAAAAAAAATTCATCCTCAATCTTGGAGTAAAGATTACTATCTTTGGTACCTTTTTTGAAACCTTGTTAAAGAAAGTACTTGTCCAACCTTGCATACCAAGCCCTAAGAGCTTGTTTGAGACCATACAATTCCTTTTTGAGTTTTCATGCCATGTTTGGGTCTACTAATAACCGAAATCCATCAAGCTACTCTATATATACTTCTTCCAGATCTCCATTTAGGAAAGCTAATTTAACATCCATCTAACATACCTTGAAGTCCTTATGGGCTGAAAAAGCAAGAAACATTCCAATTGCTTCCATTCTTGATACCAGAGCAAATGTCTCCTCAAAATCAATTATTTCTACCTATAACCTTTACATGCCATTCTTGTTTTATTTCTTACAACTTCTCCATCTTAATTCAACTTATTCCTAAAAAACCCACTTTGTTCCTATCACATTTTTGTTAGCATGCCTTGGAACCAATTCCCAAGTTTTCTTCTTCTCAATCTAATTCAATTATTCTTCCATTTATTGTATCCATCCTTCATCCTTGCTAGCATTAGAAAAAAAAAATGGTTTTATCTTTGATAGTAAACAAAAGGTTATTTGTTCATTTGTCTTTGCAATCCTTCTCCTAGTCAACACTCCTTCATTCTTAGATCTCCAATAATCTAATCCTCTGAATGATTTATTTGAACATACTTGGCAAGAATCTTACTATGCTTTTCTACTATTTCTTCTTTCTCTCAACTTCTACTTCTTCTTCTTCTAAGCAGGGAGGTGCGTCAAATCTACAGTTCTCAACTTCATATATATTTTGATGTAAATATTCATCAACCATAATATTTGTACATTCAACTATCTTTCCTATTCTTTTGTTGTAGCACCTATATACTTTACTATGATTTGAATATTCAAGAAATATATCTTCATCAGCTCTTGAATCAAACTTTCCCAAAACATCTTCATCTCTTTTGATGTAACATTTTCTTCCAAAGACTCTAAAATACTTGACATTTTCAAGTCTTCCATGTCATGACTCATAAGGGTTCTTAGTGTTGTTCACTCTTAACAACCCTCTATTGAGAATGTATACTGAAGTATGAACTGCCTCTTTCCAATAAACATCAAGTAAATTTTCTTCCTTCAACATAGTCCTTGCGATCTCTTGAACAATCCTATTCTTCCTTTCCACTACCCCATTCTACTGAGGATTTCTATCAAAAGATAGATGCCTCTTTATTCCATGTTCTTCACAAAAATTATTGAACTCCTTTGGTGTGAACTTACATCCTTGTGAGAGCATCATTTTGATTAGATAGTACATTCAATGGATGATGTTTGTTATTTGAGATAAATTTAAGACTGGGGTCTCTTTTCCTTACCAACTCAAATCCTTTTAGTACTAACTATAGTGTAGAAAAATGTATCCCTTTACATTTTCACACTTTTTTTGGGCCCTCCTAATTAAAATGGACTTAATAATTCCTTAATTTGGTGTTGAAAAATGTATCCCTTTACATTTTCACACTTGTTTGGGACCTCTTAATAAAATTGGACTTAATTATTCCTTAATAATTCCTATTATTCATTTACAAGCCTAATTACATTTTCCAAATGGAAAACCCAATAATAATTAATTCCAACACATAACATGATTTACCTTGAGCAATGTGTGTTCCAGGAATAGGGACCTAGGACCCATTCGCCCATGGCCAAATGGGTCCTCCCTATACCTTTCGACCTAAATTTAAAATATATTTTTGGTGGTATTTTAAGGTCCCTGAATCCATATTTCAATGTCGGCTTGTAAAATTTGAATTTTGGGAAATTAAGGATACATACCTATAAATACAAGGTTATTTCACTAAATTACACCTAGAATTTTATGATCATCTCAAGAGAATTTTGAAGAGAATTTTCACAAGAGAAAAGTTGATGATCAAGAGCATTCAAGGGAAGATTTATCAGAGATTTATTGCACCATTCAAGATCTAATCATCATGTCAAAGTCTTCTTGCATCATGCATGTTTTTGGAGCTAACATTGTGATGTACGTTTCAAGATTCAAGTCAAGCACTCAAAGCATCATTCAAGCATCAAGATCCACATACATTGAATCCATTTCATTCAAGTTTTAGACCTTCCAAGATCTCCATTTCCGAGTTCCATCCAAGGTTTTGTTGAGTGGTGACATATCATTGTTCATTCTGCATTCCCTCTTTCATGCTTTATTTCATTTCAAGGTTTGATTACCAAAATGGGGTTTGACCGAGGAAAACCCCCATTCACCAAAAACAAAAACAAAAAATCCCTCTTGTATGTGTGTTGTAGATTTAGATTGAAGAAGGATTGGAGACCTCTTGAAGTGCAAGATTGGAAAATTTGTCAAGTTGTAAAATCATAGAATCTAACCTATAGATCTGATTTCCAACTTTTCAACACTGAAACCTAGACAAATCAGAAGCTATAGATCAACACCAAAGGCTCCGGAAAGATTTCTAAAAAAATTGACAAAAGACCCATTCACCTATGGGCGAATGAGTCTCAGTTTTCCTTAAGAAACTAACTTTTGGTGACCAGTAAACACCTTTCTACCCTTCTCAGATCTACAATCAGTTTTCTACTTCTACTAATATTGAGTTTCATATTGATGTTTCAAGTTTGAGTTGGCATAATTAGGTTGATTTTCTATTTTTAATTTTTATCCCAAAAGTGTTGTTTGAACTTGACCCCCGTCCTCAAAGCATAAAGAAATCTAAAGATTCTCACATTGAGTTGATTCACCTAAGGGTTGTTAGTCAATTATTTGTGGGGATCTCATTTCCTAATGAAATAAAGGAAAATAGGTCCCTTCCCCACATATTTTGATCCCACATTTTAGCTCACCTATTTTTCTATGTTTCATTTTGGTGAACCCAACTTTTGAGCATCATATTTTTTTGATTTTGGAGTCCATTTCAACCCTACATCTAGGCTTTGCATTCATTTGCATTGCATTGCATTGGTTTGCATCTCATTTAGGATTGTTTACTTGCATTGGTTTACATCTCATTTAGGGTTTTAGGTTTGCATTTTGTATCCTTTAAAATCTGAAAAATTCAAAAAAAATCAATCCTTTTGCATAGTGTTTACATAACATTGCATGATCAATCATTTGCATCAAAAAATTAAATCAAAATTGAATCTCAAATTAGATCTTTTTTCTTGTCATTTAACATTATTTTGCACTTGCATTTCCAAAAATATGAAATTGTAACTTGTTTGAAACCAGAATCTAAAAAGCATAGAAATTAACTCAGAAATATGTAAATTAATTTTTAAAAACCCTTAAAGTTAGACCCATTTTCCCATGGGTGAATGAGTCCCTAATCAAGGCTTTTCTTAATTTTTGAGTGTTAAAAACATTGTTTCTATATTCTGTATTCCTGCATCCAATCTATTGTTTTAGTTTCCAGAATTTCTATTTTCTAAAATTGTTTATATTAAGGTTCATTTGTCAAAATTAGTGCATTATTTGAATTCAAATTTACATCATTTTCAAATTTTTACATAGCGTAATCAAAAATTTATCTTGTTTAAAATCTAGAAATTGCTTTTGTATACTTGCATTACACTTTACATTCTAGGGTATTTGGTTGTATTTTACCTATTCTCCATTTTGGGTGCATCTTGGGTTTTTGAAACTTGTATGAGCTTCACAACATGGTTTCCTATTACCAATATTGTCGTGAGACGTAGTTCGAGACTCATTTCATCCTGCGATACATCACTCACCATGGATCTTAGGTTTTCTAACTCTCTCAATCATAGTGTTGACACTAGTCAACCCACTATGGACCTTACCATTGACACTTCATTTCCTATAACCTCCTTACCAACAACTAATGTCACTAATGTTGAATCAAGGGTTGCTAATGTCCCTCAAAAGAACCTAAGAAGAATAGATGAAGAGTTAGAGAAGTTGTAAAACTTTGCGAGTTTTGAATCCATCATTGGTAATGTAGTTCCTATGATAGAAAACATAAGAAAGTTGATTAAAAATGAACAAGGAATATAAATGGTGTGTAGCCTTGGTCACATCATGCAAAATCACATAAGAAATAAAGAGAAGTATACTATAAACCCTTCAGTCAACTTCATTGAAGTTCAACCTCATAAGGGCCTCACCAAAATGCCCCTTGACATTGCTTTCTCACAACATGACATAATAAAACATGCACCCAATGGTGTTAGAATTGGCTATGGCTTCCAAGATATTGAGGCCAAATGTAAAGCACAAGAGAGAGAATATGCATATGCAAATATGATTCAATTGATATGAAAATTGTAGTAGAAACCCCTTGGTTATATAGCCAAGGTGAGATACAAGATGTCATAAGATTATGACAAGTGTCTCAATCATATGACATGAGACAACTTATCACAACTACCTAGGTCACATGTGAAACAATTCAAAAGATAAGATAACAACTAACACCTTTTAGAAAGATTCCTTCCTAGGACCTAAGTAAACTTAACATGTGTAAATAGGTCCCCCAATAATGAATTTACTAGGTACAAGACTTTATTTACACCAACACCCCCCATTAAGTGAAACTTAGGGAGTAGTAGATTACTATGAAAATTTCATAAATATGCAAGAATGGGTCTCAGCTACTAGGCCATGTTAGGTACCCATGTACATATACAAATTTAATCTCTCACAAATGGAGAAAAGGAGAAAACCCAGTGGAAAAAAACTCCTCCTTAAAAGATAGATGAAATACAAAAAAATAATGCTCTCAATGATGCATGAGAAGGTCAAAACCCCATGTGAGGAAAAATACCCCCCATAAGAGAGAAGAAGAAGAGATACAATGCAGCCCCCCCTCAATGTTGAGTCTCCTACAATGATGGTAGAAGCTCGACATTGAATGTTGAAGATGATCTAATATTTTCAAACAAAATTCCTCCCCTCAGGAAGAAACAAAACCAATATGGTATGCAAGATATCAGGAATATGGATGATGTGTGATGATGTCTCTAAAGCATGCTCAAATGTCTCCATGTTGATGTTGAAAGCTGACACACTCCAAACAGGCGTTCTAGGCCACACTGTTGAAGTGGACAATCCAAAATATAGTAGAGATGAATGTAGAACATGATCCAAAGACAAAGATATCCCCTCTAAAGACAAAGAAGCCTCCTCCAAATGTTACCAAAATTATCCACAATCACGTCAAACTACAAAGAATGATCATGTAGATATTGAACAAGAGGGTTAAGGTGCTCCCTCACAACAACTGAAGAAGGAGCATCTTCATCAAAGAGAAGATGAATGCTATCAATGATGTCTCCCAAATCTACAAGATGAGACTCCACAAACAAGTCTGAAATACCTTTCAAGAAGACATCACAAGTAGCCAAATCTAAAAGACAATGAGGATCATGTTGCACTAAATCACAAGGAGCCAAAACTATAGCAACACAAGCATTATCAATTGCAATAGTAGATGAGGATGTGATCTCAATATGAGGAGAAGCAAGAAGAGAATTATCTTTGTCAACTACACATTCAAGACATTTATTATACTCAATCTCTTCTAAAGTATCATAATCATAGGGTATATTATCAGCATCATCAAGGGGAATTAAACAATTTGTGGCAGGATCATCTAGGAATGGAGAGATATGATGGTCTCCAAAAATCTCTCAAATCTTGGTCCAAAGTGTGTATGGGAACTTGATATCTAAGATCTCCATAGGAATATCAACACCAATATATGTACCAATTAATCCTTCAATGTGATCATTATTATTACCCCAAAATTGATTGCTTCCAAGGTGTGTTTGGTTCAGGTATGACCCCATAAAGGTATAGAAAAAGCTTAAGCTACTTGACATGTGTCAAGATACCTTTCTTCCAAGACTCATAATTATCCTCATTCAAAATTACCATAGAAAGATGAATAGAAAAACCCATGATACCTCCACAAATGAATCAACCACAAGATTACCCCTCCCCCCACAAATTACTAAATCACAAAATCCCCCAAGCAATATCTGATTTGTGACACTTTATATTTAGTGTGTTTACAGTTCCTAGATGCCAAAAACAACAAGATAGACTTGTTCTTAGTGCTTACATATGCCAAAATAGGCCACAGGCTCAAAGTAAAACTTTTACAGCATATGAGATCAAACTAATTACACCACTGGAAACTACTCAAAAAAATATGCACTTTCAAAAAAAATACCCAAAAATGTTACCATAGGAGCAAGATATGAGCTCTTGAAGTTCCCAAAATGAGGATGAAGTATCAAAATTTATGAGAATCTGCAATTTCTAGAAAAAATAGACACCAAAACCAAAATCTGATTGCACCACTATATAAAGCACGAAAATTAGCCCAAATCAAAAAATAATTGCTTGAAAAAAGGATTCAAAATGAGAAAGTTATGGAGCTCTGAAGTTGAACTACAAAATCAAAAAGCTCATCTGTGAGGGGTTCCAAAAAAAAATTAGGATGATGTTGTCATCAATGATGTATTGATGACATCATCATTTCACCCGATTAAATTT
Source organism: Sequoia sempervirens (assembly GCA_007258455.2). NCBI lineage: Eukaryota > Viridiplantae > Streptophyta > Pinopsida > Cupressales > Cupressaceae > Sequoia > Sequoia sempervirens. The sequence continues at coordinate 34,609 of VDFB02338015.1, forward strand.
GACGTCCTCTTGATCATCAAAAAAGAATATTCTCCCCTACAAAATATGTTGGAACGGTGAGTTCAAATTTGACGTTCAATCAAACATCACCTAGGTCGATGGAATCTCCAACGAATATGCCTATGTAGATTCTTCAAAGGAATTAGAATCTTTTCCGGTTAAAATTTGTTGACTGCCAAATATAATTGACTATTCGTCGATGATTATTTGAGCCAAATTTCATTTTTTCCTAGGCCGCTTTTGAAATCAAATCGTCACCTTTTGATTTGTAGGTGTCAATTTTATGACAGCGACCATCGATAGAAAGGGGCCCATGGGTACAGATAGTACCCTGCTTGCGTAGGGTTTGTGTACAACAGAGTATGCCAAACAACTTTTATTTTTTATTTTTTTTAAATATAAAATCTTTTACAAACAATATTCTTCTGGTGCAATATTCATTTTTCTAAAAATAAAATCAAAAATTTTCAATTGAAAATTTTATTTTTATTTTTGAAAAAATAGTACCGAACTATCATTATGATGCCTGGGGGGCATACAACTCTCTAAGCAAAAAAAATTGCCTTAGTAGACAACTGCTCCGAATTCGATGAATTGAAAGTTGATTTTAGGGTTTTTGGCCTTTCTGGATGCAATGGCAGGGTCAGATTTGACCCAAAATGCTACAAAAATGCAACTACCTTCTGGATCTAGCAACCACTCTTCAGCTTCAAGCCCTCATAGATTTGGCCCCATATGTTCGATTTGGATGAAACAAAAGGAAAAATCAACTTTCTCAAACCTTCCAAATGCAATGCTAAGCTTATATTTACACCAAAAAGATCTGATTTGAACCTGCAATAAAGAGCCACAAAGAGGAACCCCCCAAATATGTTATTTATATCAAGTTTTTCTGATTCTCCAGATCATAATATGATGCAAGAGAAGAGCATACTCAACTTTTCAATATTTACCAACTATCTTTAGAAAAATACTATCCAATGGTACCCAACCCGCTCTTATACCATGTTAGAATAGTCTATGGCTGCCAAGATCTTGAGGTCAAATGGAAAACACAAGAGAGAGAATATTCATATGCAAATATGATTCAATTAATATGAAAAATGTAGTAGAAATCCCATGGTTATATAGCTAAGGTGAGATACAAGATGTCATAAGATTATGACAAGTGTCTTAATCATATCACATGAGACAACTTATCACAACTACCTAGGTCACATGTGAAATAAGTCAAAAGATAAGATAACAACTAATGACAACTAACACCTTTTAGAAAGATTCCTTCCTAGGACCTAAGTAAAATTAACATGTGTAAATAAGTCCCCTAGTAATGAATTAACTAGGTAAAAGACTTTATTTACACCAATAGATGGTCCTCTTTACATAGCTGGAAGAATCAATGACAAGCCTAATAATGGGATATTAATTGATCATGTTTGTGTAGAGAATGTGATCACTAAAGAATTCTTGTTTGTGCATGAGCTTTAGCAAGATACTTATGAAAAATCAAAAGCATGGATCAAAATGCATAATGGTTTTGCTTTCCCTATGATAGGTTTGATAACTCTTCCTTTAAAAGTTGGACCGAAAACATTAAAAGTGTCTTATTCTCCATCATCCCATCATTGGACCAATTTCATGTGAAGAACTAGGTTACCCATGGCTTCGCTCCATGAAATTCATCCCATTGTTTGTGCATAAATGCTTAAAGTTTCCATTTGGCAGTGAGATATTTACATTACACCATTGTTTTTTTAATCATGTGTCTTCTCATGGGAATTTCTCATTAGATTTACTTTGGCCCGAACCTATGGAACCTATTAGGCCTCATGAGAAAAAAAAATTCAAATCTTATCAAAAATTTAAGGCAAAGCACATAACAAAACTATCCCTTAGCAATATTCCTAAATCCACGATTTATCCTCCCATCCTTGATCAAACCATGATTGAACCAAAAGCCCTAAACCAAGTAACCAAGACCCTAATTTTGGAAGCTTCTAAAAAGCTTGTAATATGCGGTTGGGATGGGAGTTGTAGTAGGGCATTATTCACAATATTGTAATATGTTTTGCACTAGATAATAATATCATTCGATGGCTATAGTTTTCTGGATGTGGCCCATATTGGGTGAACCACATTAAATTTTCTATGTTGTCTTGTTGCTACTATAATTTTTGTGTGTTTTATTTCTCTATTATATTGATCAAATCTACATTTAACTATTAGATATCTAACTTCTAACCCTAACAAGTGGTATCAGAGCAAGGTTATGTTCAGTTATCCTATGTAGGAAGGTCTCACGATTGAATGGGAGTAATGACAGACAAGGGTAAGTTGAAGGTTGAGAAGTTCAATGGGTAGAACTATCAGTTATGGAAGATGCAGATGGAGGACTACCTCTATCAGAAGGATTTATGGTAGTCATTAGAAGGAAAAACTAAGAAACCCTCAGTAATTTATGATGAGGACTGGGATATTTTGGATAGAAAGGAACTTGGCAATATTTGTTTATGCCTAGCACATTTAGTGGAGTTCAATATTACAACAGCAAAGAAAACTCAAGATTTGATGCAAACCCTAGCGAAGTTATATGAAAGCCTTCTACTTCAAATAAGGTATTTCTTATGAAGCGTTTATTTAATATGAAAATGGTAGAAGGTGTGTCAGTTGATGATCATTTAAATGAGTTTAATATGGTTATACGGTTACCAGTCAATTAACTTCTATAAATGTAAACTTTGATGAAGAAGTTAGGGCTCTTTTGATTCTATCTTCTTTTCCTAAAAGTTGGAATAGCTTGGTAATGGTTGTTAGAAATTATGTTTCTAGTTTGAATACATCAAAATTTGATGATGTTGTTGGTGTTATTTTGAGCGAGGAAATTTGTAGGAAAATCTTAGGTGGAACATCCAAATTAGGCAGTGTTTTGAATGCAGAAAGCAGGGGAAGAACAAAGGAGAGAGGAAACAATTCTGGATTTCATGGGAAGTCATGAGGAAAATCAAAGGACAAAAGGTCCCAAACCAAAGAAAAGAAGGATTGTTGGTACTGCGGTAAGCCAGGTCATTTAAAGAAAGATTGTTAGTCTCAGAAAAATAAAGGAGACAAAAAGGAAGGAAATAAAGAGAAAAATGTGGTAAGTAATAAATCTAATGAGGATGTTTTGATTCTTTCCCTTGATAATGTTGATGATTCTTGGGTGTTAGATTCAGGAGCTTCATTTCATGCTACACCCCATAGAAGTTATTTTCTTGATTATGTCCAAGGGGATTTTTGGCTAGTTTATTTGGGAGATAATTAACCCTATTAGATTGTTGGAAAGGGAAGAATCAAGATGAAATTGCAAAATGGGAATCATTGGCTACTACATGAGGTAAGGCACGTTCCAAAGTTAAGTAGAAATTTAATTTCAGTAGGGCAACTAGATGATGAAGGTTGTGTTGTTACATTTAGTGATAAAAATTGGAAGGTTACAAAAGGTTCCTTAGTTGTAGAAAAAGGTGTGAAAGTAGGCACCTTATATCTTTGTATAGGTCATACTGTTCCTTCTACTTTAGCTATTGTAGATAAAAATCAATGTTCATGAATAGTTGCTACAGTTTAATAGGCAAAAAATCATATAGTTGTTGTGGATTCTGAATCTAAACTATGGCATAATAGACTTGGTCATATGAGTGAAAAAGGTATGAAATTACTTCATTCAAAGAATGTTTTACAAGGTCTAAAATGTATTAATATGAATTTCTATTAAAGTTGTGTATGAAAAACAAAAGAGAGTTAGTTTTCTCAAGGATGGGAAGCAAAAGAAAGATGAGAAATTGGAGATTGTGCATATGGATGTATGGGGACCAACTTAAGTATCTTCTCTCTATGGATCTCAGTATTATGTCACTCTTATTGATTATGCAACAAGGAAAGTATGTATTTATTTCCTTAGGTAGAAATTTGATGTATTTGAAACTTTTAAAAAATAGAGAAGCTTGGTTGAGAATGAGACAGGTAAAAAGTTAAAATGTCTCAAATCTAATAATGCTGGTGAATATTGCAGATCTAATAATGCTGGTGAATATTGCAGCAAAGATTTTGAAGATTATTGTTCCTCTAATGGTATTCGTAGGCAGAAAACGGTTCCAAGGACTCCACCAGAAAATGGAGTGATTGAGTGCATGAATAGAACAATAATGGAGTGTGCATAAACTATGAGATTGCATGTTGGGTTGTCTTTAAACATGTGGGAAGAGGCTATAAACATTGTTGTTTTTTTACTTAATAGAGGTCCCTCTAATCCTTTGGGTTGTGGTATTCCAAAGGAAGCATGGACAGGTAAGAAGGTGAGTTATTCTTTTCTCAAAACCTTTGATTGTGAAGCATTTGCACATGTAGATTCTAAAAATAGAACCAAGCTTGACGCAAAATCAAAGAAATGTGTATTTGTTGGATATGGAATTGATGAATTTGGTTATAGGCTTTGGGATTTTGAAAATCAAAAAATTGTTAGAAGCAGGGATGCCATATTCAATGAGAAAGTGTTGTACAAAGATCAGTTACAGTAGCATGAGAAGAAAAAAAATGATTATGTAGTGCTAGATGATACACCGAAAAATAATGTTATATTGGTTCCTCATGCTCCACAACAACTATAATAACAAATACCACAAACTCCAGTGAATGTTAGACGATCTTCAAGGATAAGTAGACTCACAGAAAAATATTCCCCCTCTTTGTATTCTATTTTATTAACTGACGTTGGTGAACCAGAATGTTATGATGAAGCTATGCGGGTGGATACCAAGGTTCAATGGGAGCATGGAATGGAAGAATAAATGGACTCCTTGGTGAAAAAATTGACTTGGGAATTATAAGTTGCCTGTAGGTAAAAAGGATTTACCAGACAAATGGGTTTATAGGTTGAAAGAGGAGGATGGCGGTAAGAAAAGATTTAAAGCCAAGTTAGTTCTAAAGGGATTTGCATAGAAAAAGGGTATTGATTTTGATGAGATTTTTTCTTCGATTGTTAAAATGACTTTTATATGCACTATTTTAAGTATCGTGGCTATTGAATATTTTCATTTGGAACAGTTAGATGTTAAAATTTCCTTTCTCCATGGTGATTTGGAAGAGGAAATATATATGGAATAGCCACAAGGATTTGAGGTCAAAGTTCGGGAGAAATTGGTGTGCAGATTAAAGAAAAGTTTATATGGCTTGAAGCAAGCACCTCGGCAATGGTATATTAAATTTTATAGCTTTATGGTTGAGCATGGTTATAGTCAATGTAATTCAGACCGTTATGTTTATTTTAAGAGGTTAGATGATGCTAGCTACATTATTTTATGTTTATATGTTTATGATATGCTTGTAGAAGGGTCTAACATGGTTCACATTAAGGAGTTAAAACATTAGTTAGTGAATTATTTTGCTATGAAGGATTTGGGGGTAGTGAAACAAATCCTTGGTATGAAGATTACAAGAGATAGGAAAAATATAAAAAAAAAATTATCTCAAGCTGATTATATTGATAAGGTGTTGCAAAGATTTCATATGGGGAATGTCAAAGTTGTTTGCACACTTTTTCCTATTCGTGTTAAATTGAAAAAGGATATGTGTCCAAAGACATAAGAGGAGGAAGAAAAAATGTTCAAGGTACCATATGCTTCAGCTGTAAGTAGTTTAATGTATGCCATGGTATGCACAAGACTGGATATTGCACATGTTGTAAAAGTTGTTAGTAGGTATATGATTCATCTTGGAGTTGAGCAGTGGAAAGCAGTAAAATAGATTCTCAAGTACTTTAGAGGTACATCCAATAAATGTTTATGTTTTTGGGGCTCTAATACTAATTTAAAAGGATATGTTGACTCAAATTTGGTATGGGATATAGATACTAGGCGGAGTATCATAGGTTATGTATTCACAATTTGTGGGATAGCAGTGAGTTGGATTTCTTGGTTGAAAAAGGTGGTTGTTTTATCCACCATAGAGGTAGAGTATGTTCTACAATAGAGGTAGCAAAGGAGATGATATCACTACAGCTTTTCATGGAAGATTTGGCCAAACAACAGGATGAAAATCACTTATTTATAGATAGCCAGAGTGTTATATATCTTGCAAAGAATTCTACCTTGCACTCTAAAACCAAACACATATAGATGAGATATCATTTCATTCAGTCAGTGTTGGAGGATGGATAGGTAAAGCTAGAAAAGATACATACAGATGTCAATCTAATAGATATGTTTAGAAAGGAAGTGACAAGGGAGAAGTTGAGCTTCTCTTCAGCTTTGGTTGGTCTTGATGGTTAAAAATATAACAAAGTAGTAGGGTCCAAGGTGCTTATTTTTAGTGGGAGCTATAAGTGCAGCAGTTTCATCTAGGATCAATCTCCAAGTGGGAGGTAATGTTTGGTGTGGAGGCTGGCCAGTCTCCGAGTGGGAGATTGTTAGTATGTGGTGATTGATCATGCTATACTATACACTCTTCATGTATCCTCACCAAGGTCCAAGGTCATGCAAGGGTTTGGGGGCAGCAGCCCCCTTGAAGTGGGGGTTTAGGGGTGGCAACCCTCGAGAAAAAAATTTCTCCTATTTTTTTGCTTCATCACTAACAAAATAAAAATGACTTTGTAAAACCCTAATTTTGGAAGCTTCTAAAAATCTTGCAATAAGAAGTTGGGATGGGAGTTGTTGTAGGGAATTATTCAGCCATATTTATGATAAGCCCACTAATGGGATACTCATAGATCCCTCATGTGGAGAGAATGTGATCAGTGAGGAATTTTTTGTCTTACATGATCTTTATCAAGATGATTATGATAAACTGAGAGCATGGATCAAAACACACAATGGTTTTTCTTTCCCTATGATAGGATCGATCATCCTTCCATTACAAATAGGACCTAAAACATTGGATGTCACATTCTCCATCATCTCGTAGTCAGACCAGTTTCATTTAAGGCTAGGCCATCCATGGCTTCACTCAATGAAAGTTGTCCCTTCGGTCATACACAAATGTTTAAAGTTTCCCTTTGAAAATGACATATTTACTGTTCACCATAGTGGCTTTAACCCTTTGTCTTCCAAAGGAAACTTCTCCTTATAATCCTTTTAGCCCGAGCCCATGGAACCTATAACACCTCGCAAAGACTTCTTTTTCATTGCTTACCAAAAGTTTAAAGCAAAGAAAATTGCAAAATTGTCTCTCTGCAACATGTCCCCATCCACTTCCGACACTCCTATCCTAGCTAAAACAATGTTTCAACCTAAACAAGAACCAACCCATCAAACTCAACCAACAAAATAAAACTCCCTAGCATCATCCAAGAGACCACGAGATAATTATAACAACTTTGTCATGCCTCCTCGTATAAAATAATTTTATAAAGTAAAGGAGAAAGTGGATGAACAACCTTCCATGGTTCCTTTTTTTCCTCCCCTTAGGGAAGAAAAGAAACCTATGGTTGATCAACCCACTCCTTCACAAACATAACTTGATAATAAAGCCAAATGAAATAGAGGAGCTAGAGAGTGTAGGTGTAGATGTCATGCCCTTGCTCGCAAGTTACAAGAAGAAGAAAATAAAGAAAATCAAAATCCACACTTGAAAGAAGCAATGCATGATGACCCTCCTCCCCAATCACAATACAACAATACAATACAACAACCACAACCAGAGGTACACTCTTCATTGGACATTATCATTCATCCTCCTGTTATGATTAATCTAGATGATGATAATGAGATCACTAAAATATATGAAGAGGTGCATAATGATTTGAATACATTATTTTCCTCTTCCATGAGCTTAAAAGATAAATCAACTATAGAGATTGTAGAACTTGGTACTTCCCCCAGTTCAGTACTTGCACTTGTCCCTTTGGCTAGTGTCCCGCCCTTGGTATATCTTGAACATGACTAGGAGGTAGATGACTTGCTCGATGGTTGACTTGCATTTTCCTTACTAGTCTTTTGTATTTTCTTTTTCTTTTATGTGTTTGTATGTGTGTATCTTGTTCCCATGTAACATGATGTTCGATGTTCTTCTCTTTGTGGCATTCCTCTATTTTTACCTTCATTCTTCTATATGTCATACAGCACTTTCGCCTTTTATTTTTCTTTTTCTTATGTTTTCCTTTTGGGGATGACACAAGGCATTGAGACCGAAATGTCTCTTTCATGTTGACCCAAAAGGCCCCCTTTTCTTTTTCTTTTCCTTTTTCTTTTTCTTATGTTTTCCTTTTGGGGATGACGTAAAGCATTGAGACTAAAATGTCTCTTTCATGTTGACCCAAAAGGCCCCCTTTTATTTTTCTTTGTCTTTTTCTTTTTTTTGTGTTTTCCTTTTGGGGATGACGCAAGGCATTGAGATCAAAATGTCTCTTTCATGTTGACCCAAAAGGCCCCCTTTTATTTTTCTTTTCCTTTTTCTTTTTCTTGTGTTTTCCTTTTGGGGATGACGCAAGACATTGACACCGAAATGTCTCTCTCATGTTGACCCAGAATCTTTTCCATTTTCATTCACCTTTTCTTTTTTCTTGTGTCTTCCTTTTTGGGATGATGCAAATCATCAAGACATCGTATATCTCTTCCATGTTGACCCAAATGGATTTTTCTTTTTCTTTGTTTTCGCTCTCTTTGTGTCATTCTTCCAGTTCTATGTATTTTGGGAATGATGATAGTTCCAATCTCTCTAATAGACCATTGCAGCAAAGAACATACTAACCCCAAATCCATAGATCCCTTATTTTAAAGTGTTGTAAAGAGTTGTAACAAACTTTCACACTTTTCTAGGCTTGTCATCACTAATTTGACCCTTTCTTATGTTTAAATACACTTTATTTCTTATGTTTAAATACACTTTATGGTCATACTTAAGTGTATTTTTTAGAATAATTATGTTAATCATCATTAAATACAATTTAATTCCTGACATCCAGTAAAATTTTCCTGGTGGGACCAAGTCGCCACTTGGGGTGACTTAGTCCCACTGGGAACAAAAATCAAAATTATTTTAATTTTCTGGTGGGATTTTATTCTCTTAACCTTAAGGTCGGCCTGTGATGTGTTATTTTTAGGAAATATTGTAAAATCAAGTATAAATAAAGGGTTTTCCTCTCATTTTCAACATCCATTCATCTAATAATTCATTCTCAAGTAATTCTCAAGCATTTGAGCATTATCAAGCATTTGTTGGAGCATCTATTTGCATATCTTCATATTTCTACATCAAGGGTTTGGTGATTTGTGACATTGCATGTTGTTCATTCATTGTTATTTTTCCATTTCATTTCATTTTTTAGGGTTTGATTACCAAATTGGGGTTTGACCAAGGCAAACCCCTATTCTCTAACCCTTAACCCTTTTTCCCCTCTTTGCATGTGTGTTTTGTAGGTCTTGTATGCAGATTTTTCAAAGAGAAAGGTGTTAAAAAGGTGTTGTCAACTCATCAAAGTCATTCAAGTCAACAAAGCCTTAAGTGAAGCTTGGAGACCACTTTCAGCCTATTTTCTATAGCTTCAGAACTGGACACCTATCAAGAAGAGGATTGCAAACTGATAGCTACAGATTCCTGGCCCAAATTTCTTGAGATTCCCAGGTGGACTAAGTTACCATCAGTGGTGAATTATTCCCACTTACAGGCCTAAAAACTAATTTTTGTATTTCCGAATACCCATTTGGTAGAAACTTGTTCCGACAAAATCTCCCCAAAATAGGACTAAGTCACCCATATTGGCGTAAGTGTCCTAGTTGGCCTCAACAACAAAATCTATAAGATTCCAGAGCCACTCTGCATCACATTCCAGATTCCAAGTGCACCTCTCCAGTCTTGTTTATTTTTGTTATTGTTTACTTGCATTCTTAGGTCATTTTGCATACATCACTATGTTTTCAAACAACTTGAATTTCTTAGGTTTAGCATTAATAAGTCATTTATTTTATTAGTTTATTACATTTAGACATTGCATCTAGGCATACTTCATTCATATTTACATTATTTTTGAGTGGGGACATTGCCCATTTTGGCCCATTTCTCTCCTTTTAGGTGAAAAATCCTATAAGTGTTAGAGAACCTTGGATGCAAAAATATTTGTCTGCATAGCCAATCGAAGATTTTAGAGGTTCTCAAAACCTTTGACTACTAGAAAAATAAATAAAATATAAAACAAGGGTATCTATCAAAGATTTTAGAGGTTCCCAGAACCTCTAATGGTTCTTGGATTTGTGTGACTCCCTGAAAAAGGCATTCCATGGTTGAGAAGAATGGTAAAGAAAGAAACTCAAAAACAAGTAAGATTTTTTGAGGTTTTCTTTGGTTCTCAGAACCACAAGAACTTATAGTAGTTCTTGGTTCTAGGTGAGGCTCTAAAAAAGGAACCAAAGACTAAGTGAAGAAAAATATGAAGGAAAGTAAGGCATCAGGATTTCTTATGGTTCTCAAAACCAGAGGAACCAGGCCAACAAATTGTAGTTCCCATATCCATCTTCAAAAGGCTAAGACACAAGAAGGCACCAAAGAAGAGCTTAAGGAAAGTCATCAAAAATATTTGAGCTTCCCAAAATGGCAAGAACCTCTGACAAGGTTCCTAGTTACCCAAATCTCCAACTCCTTGATCCTCAAAATCTAAGTTTATAAAAATGTCTAATTGATAATCCCTTCATACTTTCAAGTTGTTGGTAGCTCCCTCACCTTCATCCCTTTATCTTTTTGATCCCCAACCCCGAAATTCCAAGTCCTTAAAATTTTGAAGTGTTGAACTTATCAATATTTTGGTTCATTGACTTCTTTCATACCTTCATCTCTTTTTGGAAATTCCTTCCTTTGCCTCCCCAATGCTCGAAGTCCGCCCTTCAAAATCCCTTTGTCTTTTCATCATATTTTTTCTTTTGGCTTCCCCATTACCTTCATCCCATTTTGGTATGAGGTAAGAGTTCTCCCTAATTCCTTGAAATCCCAATCCTTCTATTGACATCGTCCCCCTTCATCTTGATGAGCACACAATTATATTGAGAGGGGTGTGAATCAGTATAATACAATGTTTTACCTTTTCAAACTAACAACCACAATAATATCAATTTCATAATATCATTCACATAAGTTCTAACAATTATGTACCACAAGAGGAACACACAATTTAGGTGGAAACCCTTACAAGAGAAAACCATTGAAAAATATTGCTCTTATATCACCCTTTTTACAATCTTTGCAGGCACCAACCTCGAATTCTAAGCACAAACTTAGTGAGAGACACCAATCTCTCCTTTAGTAAGCACCAACTTCCAAATCAACAAAGTATTTTTCTTCTTGAGTATTGCTTCTTAAATGAATGATATTTTAAATCTGTTCCATATATTTCTCACACAAATCCCCTACTCATTGCTCCACACATCTTCCTTAAATAAACTCAATATATTTCTTATATTTTTATTACTACATGTCTATTTTCTTCTTATTTATGATCTTCATATATATCTTGTTTATTTCAACCTTTCACACTTATAACTTCTTCATAAACTCTACTAAAAAAACCTTCAAATATCTGCTCAAATATGCTACATAGATTGCCTTATAAATATCCTTAAATCTTCCTCATATATATGATCAAAAATACTTCATATGTCTGATCAAATATGACTTAAGTCTAATCACTAATATTTTATAGTCTTGTCCTTAGATTTTATATAATCTTGATTTAGATCCACTATAATTTTAATTTATATTTTCATATTATATCTTTGTTGGTGTATGTGGGGCAGGTGCAAAAAGATGGGGGGACAATTTGTGGCTAAAATTTAAAAAAAGTTTTGAAAGCTCATAATGTGAGCGCGTTATAACACACTCACATTATGGCTTGGTGTGTCGAACCTAAGACTCAACAACAACGAGCCTATAATGTGAGCGTGTTATGAGGTATTAAAAGAAAAAAAAAAGAATTCAAAGTCATTTTCATTGTGACTATGTTTTTTTCTACCTGCAGCCAAAACCCTTCATTTCTATGCTCATGTTCTAGGAGGAGCCATCTATCAATTTTTTTCATCAAATTGTTGTTGTTTCGTTGCCAGGATGTTGCCACATCAACGAGGAGGTATGAGAGGTAAGGATTGTTTGTTTTTTGTTGTGAATTTTTTAGTTTTAGGTTGTTTTTTATATTTATTTTTTGAATTTGTAGGAGATGTTAATGAACCTACAAACCCTCCTCAAAATCCTCAACAAGCACAACAACAAGAGGAACAAAATCCTCAACAAGCACAGAAACAACAACATCAATAAAATCCTCAAGTTGAACAACCACAACAACAATCTCCTCCACCAATCCCTCAACATCCTCCTGGCACTTAGCAAAACTTAATGAGTGAAATTGAAAACAATAAAAAATAAATTTAGGAGTTAATCACAAGGTTGAATGATCCAAACAGTTCAACCATGGAAAGAAAGACCCTTGCAACTTCACTCAAAAGAAATTTTAAAACATGTAGACTCAATTAGAAAACAATTAATCGATTGGCAAGATAGGAGGCAGGCAACTAGGGATTATTACTGGGATAAATTATCATATAAAGATGTAAAAGATCTAAAAATTACAAAATTAGATTTGTGCTCATTATTCACTAACCCACACACAAATGCAAATCTTACCCTCAATGCGAAGAGGTTTCCTATCCATTGGTGCCACCACTAATAGATTAGGACCTTTTTTGGGATAGGTGGTACATAGTTTTTGATTACCCACCATGCAAAAATTGTGAAGTGCCACAATATTTCTTGATGAAACTATACTATGAGTTCATCTTGAACAAAATCTTGAATTATTTTGATATGAGGGACTTCTAGGGGAGAGGTGGGGGGCTGGCTCAAGATAGACCCGATGCACATCAGGATCCTAGGTAGAAAGCAAGATGACCTCTCACTAGGCCGCCTCATGAGCACATCATTATCCCTTCCATCATGAAGGAGAGTGTTGAGGTAGATACTTTTGTAGGCCATCATCTCTTTGACCCAGAGTGTCATCTAGCATGCCATCCCTATACTACAGCGCCATCTAGGGGAGTCTTTGAGTGGTAGGATTCGATCCCATTTGTGGCAGGCTTGTGAGGTGACTTGTTGATATGACCCCACCGACACTTAGGAGGCTGCTATGCAAGATACGTCTACAGCTATGGAGATGGAAGGGCAGTTGATATTTTGAATGAGGCATATGGCATCAATTCTCAAGTAAATGTTAGCATGTTCATTGAATTTAATTTATTAAATTTCAATTTTGAAATGCAATATTAACTAATTTAGTTTTATGATTTTAATAAGATTTCAAGGTCACAGTGTTGATACTAGATACACCGGCCCTACACCCGCTTATTTCTCCACTGCATTTACCGTTGAGGTATATAACTAGTAAACAATTATAAATTTATTACATATGTTAATAGCATTTTTTTATGAATGGTATTCTAATATGTGATTTTAGATGTTGAATAGGCTAATATTGGAGGTTTCAAGGGAACACCTCCCAATGCCAATGGATTTAGACAATCCTACACACAGGTAGTAGAATAAAGAGTTTAACTAATGAATTTTACTTAATATATTTGTGTAGTTTATATTTGTATCATTGATTACGTTGCAGTGAACATATTTCAATTTACTCAAAGCATTACTTCACATTCCATAACTAATAACTAGATGTTGATAGATGAAAAAATTTCAACTACGATATAGTTGTTTAGAAATTCAACATAAGCAGTGATGCAATTACTTCACATAGCAGAAGTAATAAGTAGGAGCAGCTTCCAATTTCATTTTCTTTTCATGGCATTCCATGAGACCACTTTTTAGTGAGGCATCTTTTCAAATAGTTCACTACCTTGTCTATGCTATGGATTCTTGGAAGAAATATATAAAAGAATAATAGTAAGCAATAGCATAGACAAGGCAATGAGTTGTTTGAAAAAATTCCTCAAAGAAATGTGATTTCATGGTGATGTCCATCACCATGAGATCCAATTTCTTTGTAGCACTTTTTCAAATAGCTCACCGCCTTTTCTATACTACCACATTTTCCATACATGTCTACCAAATCATTTTATCAAACAACTCATTTCCTCGTTGCTATGGCTAAAAAATTAAAAAATGTGCTTTCCAACAAACTATGGATGCTTGGAAAAAATCTATCAAAGAATAATAGTAAGCAATATCATAGACAAGGCAATGAGTAGTTTGAAAAAATGCCTCGAAGAAATGTGGTCTCATGGTGATGGAATGCCATTCCATCACCATGAGACCACATTTCTTCGAGGCATTTCTTCAAATAGCTCACTACCTTTTCTATGCTACCACATTTTCCATACATTTGTACCAAAGCATTTTATAAAACTATTCACTTCCTTGTTGCTATGGCTAAAAGCCAAAAATACATGCTTTCTGACAAACTATGGATGCTTGGAAAAAATCTTTCAAAGCATAATAGTAAGCAATATCATAGTCAAGGAAGTGAGTAGTATGGAAAATTCCTTGAAGAAATGTGGTCTCATGGTGATGGAATTCCATTCCATCAACATGAGACCACATTTCTTTGAGGCATTTTTTCAAACAACTCACTGCTTGAAGAATAGAAACCAACCCATTAGCCAAAATTCTCCTCCAAATTCTTTTCAAGGTCTTCATCCTCAATTTACCAATCCATGGAACCTTCCACCTTTTATTCCACTTGTTCATGTCCCCATCCTCCCTCTTCATGTCATGATCGCCCTCCATCTCATAACCAAGACCACAATATACCATCCACCCCATCCCAGCATAATACTATAGAGAAGGCAATGAACTATTTGAAAAAATGCCTCAAAGAAATGTGGTCTTATGGTGATGGAATGCCATGACACATTTGTTTGTAATGGTATTCCGTCACCATGAGACCCCATTTATTTGAGGATTTTTTTCAAACAGTTCACTTCCTTCTCTATGCCACCACAATTATCGTACATGTCTACGAAAGCATTTTATAAAACGGTTCACCACCTTGCTGCTATGGATAAAATCCTAAAAACACATGCTTTTGAACAAGATATGGATAGGGAAAATAGTAAGCATGATAGTCAGAAATATATAGCTTAATAAGTACTCAAAATTTTGTTCATTATCTCATACATTATAAGCCATGACGTGGATCGCTATTGTAGTTTTTGTGATTGAATAATTTATTGTTTTATTTTCAGATGTTGCAAGTGGATACACCTCTAAATGTTCATAGGCAAATGGAGATCGGTGTTTCATCTACTATAGACTCCTTGATGGCTCTGATAGGGGAGGTATGAGGAAAATTACTAAATTTCAATTTACATTCATTTTTATAGATGTTAGTTAGTGAAAAATAAAACCATTATTGATTCGTACTTTAATTTCTATTCGGATGGTTTATACAGGGCTTTAGCATGCCTCAGCATGGGAATTTGAATATTTTCCTTATGGAGAGTGATCATCAGATGGCGGTAAGTGATTATTTTGTTAAATATATCATTTTTTATAATGTAATTTCTATATATTAATGTCTTTACTTCTTATTGTAAGTTTATTTCGAGAGCATGGAGAGCAATGACTTTTGATTCCAGAGCCCTTTCTTGTATGCCTATATGGCATTTTTGTACATATTTTGTATTGGATATATTTGACATTGTATGCCTATATGGCATTCTCATAAGCCTATATGGCTATTTTGTACATATATTTTATACTTATATCGACATATATTAATGTATGCCTACATGGCTATTTGGTTAGTACAAAAAAATTTATCGATGGTGTCTATATTTGCATTATAAATCCTTGGTTCAATAGATATGAGTTACATGTATTCAAGTGTATACTTTACAACTTACATGTATACTTTGTGACTTGCATGTATTCCAATGTATACTTTATAACTTACGTGTTTTCATGTGTATACCTTGTATTCACGCATATACTTTGTATTAATTTGTGTATAGTATGTATTCGTGTGTATACTTCAAGGCTTATGTGTTTTTTAGTACTTGTGCTTCCCTTATTCACATGTACATGTTTGACTTATTCACGTGTATACTTATTAATTGGTTAGCCCTAGAAATTATCATTGTTGTCCTTCATGGTTTGTCTTGAATATTAATTGATTGATGATAAACAACTTTATTAGTCGATGCTAAACAACTTCAATATTTCTAGGAATACTAATAGAGTTACAAATTCCAAAATTGCACAAATTGAAAAGAAAAGATTAACTATAAATAAATGTAGTGATTATTAACTGGATAATTGATTAAGAATGAGTATAAAATATATCAAGAGATGAGCCTTCTAGAATGGAAACTGTCAACTAGAAAATAGGCAAAGCATTCCCAATACTTTGAAAGTAATAATCCACCCAAAATTGCAATGGGAGATAAGGCTTATTTAAGATCCTTGAGCAGCGTATTTCCTAATGGTCCATTGTTCTTACATATCTCAATTTAGTTTAAGCCAAAGAGTTCCATGAAATTTTTTATCTAAAAGAAAAAAACATGTTTTCAATTGGTATTCCATGAAAAGTTTCATAAAAGGATTCCAATATATTTAATCTTTTGATTGGAACAACTCAATTATACAAAGGATACATAATCTTCACAACACTTGCAAAACATAATATTCATAGTAGATGATGAGTAGTTAACTTCTTGACACATTATCATGCAAATATTTATCTTGAATAGTCTTTAAACATTTTCACAGCATAATCCTCATAGTGCAAAATGAATTGTTATGTTCTTGATCCATCGCCATATAAATACATCAAAAGATGTATATGTCAACTTTTTGCAATATTATTTCTTGTATAGGAAATGGACTTGAGAGAAAGCAAGTTATAATAATTTATAATACAAATAAGAAATGGACTCAATGGTGGAAACATTATTTATCACACCAAATAATAAATGTATGTGAGAGCATCACTTTTTTCTCTTAGACTCCAATTTTCAAGCATAGCAAATCATTTCAAATGAAAATGAAAAAATGCTTCACAACCAAAGTTGTTAATTGAGGAAAAATAAAATGTTTCCAAGTTCCACCATTGTATGCATTTACAATTGGTCGTATATTGTTGTAAGGGAAAGGAGGATAATTAAAAAATGTCTTGTGCTTGCTAAACTTGAGGATGATCATATGCTTTTTGTGTGGGAAACTCAGACTTCTCAACTATCGTGTGTATGTTTCTCTTTTCGATTTTTTTGCATGCCATCATAAGGGATCAAGTCGGTTGAACGTAACTTGAAGTGATTCCACGTGTTTGGGTGTGAAAGAGGACCATTCCTAGCATAAACGTATCTATCAAGACACGTTGGAGCAATTTGTTTGATCACATGAGTTGCGAAACAAAAGTTGCACCATTTTGCAATTTTACACTACTTGCATTTGACACTTTTTTCATCAAGTGAAAACTGAACACCACAGAAAAAGGACTCTGAGATAACGAAAACTGAGAGAGGGTATTGTTGAGGGGCCCAACACAATCTTGTAGGCTTATATGGAGAGTTTTTAAGCGTCATAATTTTTTATTAATAACCTGTTAAAGATTGTTGCCCTTTTGCACTTTGGACCCTTAAGGGATCGAGTTGGTTGAACATAACTCGAAGTGATTCTATGTGTTTAGGTTTGAAAGAGGACCGTGCCTACTATAAACATACCCATTTAGATGCATTGGAACAGTCTATTTGGTCACACGAGTTGCAAAACAAAATTTGCACCATTTTTCAACTTTCAACTACTTGCATTTCACTTTTTTCCCAAGTGAAAATTTGCCACCACGGGAAAACGCCCCCAAGATAGCAAAAACTGAGAGAGGTTATTGTAGAGGGGCCCAACATGATCCCATAGGCTTAGATGAGAATTTTTTAAGTGTCATGGTGTTTGAGTAACAGCTCGTCAAAGATTGCAGTCATTTTTCACTTTGGACTCTTAAGGGATTTTACCGATTGAATGTAGCTCAGAGTGATTCAGCATGTTTTGGTGTGAAAGAGGACCATTCCTAGCATAAACATACCCACCTAGATGCGTTGGAATATTTTTTTTGGTCACATGAGTTGCAAAACAAAATTTTCACCACTTTGCAACTTTCAATCTACTTGCATTTGACAACTTTTTCTCCAAGTGAAAATTTTCCACCACAGGAAAATGTCTTCAAGATAGAAAAAAATTGAGAGAGCTTATTATATAGGGTCTCAATGCAATCCCATAGGCTCAGACGAGAAGTTTCTAAGCATCACGGTATTAGAGTAATAACATGTTGAAGTTTGTAGTCATTTTGCACTTTTGACTCAAGGGATTCTACCAGTTGAATGTAGCTCAGAGTGATTTAGTATGTTTGGATGTGAAAGAGGACCATGCCTAGAATAAACATACCCATTTGGATGCGTTGGAATAGTTCATTTGGTCACACGAGTTGTAAAATGAAAGTTGCACCACTTTGCAACTTTCAACTACTTGCATTTAACTTTTTTCCCAAGCGAAAATTTTTCACCACGGGAAAAAACCTTCAAGATAGTGAAAATAGAGATAGGTTATTATAGAAGGTCCCAACATGATCCCATAGGATCAGATGAGAAGTTTCTAAGAATCACGATATTCGAGTAACAGCATGTTGAAGTTTGCAGCCATTTTGCATTTTTGGACTCTTAAGGGATTCTATCGATTGAATGTAGCTCAAAGTGATTCAGCATGTTTGGGTGTGGAAGAGGACCATTCCTAGCATAAAAATACCCACCTGGACACATTGAAATAGTTCATTTGGTCACACAAGTTGCAGAACGAAAGTTGCACCACTTTGCAACTTTCAACTACTTGCATTTGACAACTTTTTCCCCAAGTGAAAATTTTCCACCACAGGAAAACGCCTTCGAGATAGTGAAAATTGAGAGAGGTTATTGTAGAGTGGCCTAACGTGATATCATATGCTTAAACGAAAAGTTTCTAAGCATCACGGTGTTTGAGTAACAGCCTGTCGAAGATTGCAGTCAATTGGCACTTTTGACTCTTAAGGGATTATGTCAGTTGAATGTAGCTCGGAGTGATTTTGCGTGTTTGAGAGTGAAAGAGGACCATTCCTAGCATAAACCCACCAATCCAAATGTGTTGGAATATCTTGTTTGGTCACACAAGTTGCACCACTTTGCAACTTTGCACTGCTTGCATTTGACACTTTTTTCATCAACTAAAAACTGGACACTACAGGAAAACCACTCTGAGATAACAAAACCTAAGAGAGGTTATTGTAGAGGGGCCCAACATGATCCCATAAAAAGAGTTTTTAAGCACCATGGTTTCCAAGTAATAGCCCGTCAAAAATTGTTTCCCTTTTGCACTTTGGACCCTTAAGGAATAGATTTGGTTGAACATAGCTCGGAGTGATTCCGCATGTTTGGGTGTGAAATAGGACCATGCCTATTGTAAACATACCCATTTAGATGCATTAGAATAGTCCATTTCATCACACAAGTTGCAGAACGAAAGTTGCACCACTTTGCAATTTTACATTGCTTGTAATTGACACTTTTTCCATCAAGTCAAAATTGGAAACCACAGAAAAATGACTCAGAGATAACAAAAATTGAGGTTATTATAGAGGTGCCCTACGTGATCCCGATGCCTTAGACTGAATGTCTGTAACTAACATGGTATTTGGGTAACAATCCATCAAATATTGTTGCCCTTTTGCAATTTAGACTGTTAAGGGATTACGTTGTTTGAATTACAAATGTTTGAGGGCAGCAATAAATTTCAATATTTGAGTAAATATCATTACAAGTGTTTATTTCAATAGATTGTGTGCTATATTGATATTGATATATAATCATTAGGTTGATTTTTTTTAATAAATGAAGTTTTATAATAAGTTAGTCAATTGGTGCTAGTTATAATAGGGAGAGTTAAAAAAGAAAAAGAATAATTAGTAACCATCAATGGTTATTACACTCACTATATTAATAATATTATGTTTACAATAAAATAAGATTTATTTGGTTTTCCTAATTCTTTTTTTTGTGCTAAAATTGTCTAATATGGTTCATACACCATTTTGAAACCCAAGTGCTTGTACTTGTAGGCACAATGCCTTAGGTACTCCATTCTCACAGATCTTTTACAATGTCACTCATACATTCAAGATTCTCTTATAATGTCTACATCATAGGTGCTCATGATGAGGTTAACTTCAAATGAATAACTTGATTTTCCCTCGCTAAGCTTCACACACTCTTTATAATGGCTTCAAATCAGAATTGAGATTTGTCAAGATCATTAAAATAAGGATGTTGCATTTCTTTTTTGGCTGAGATTCTCTTCGTTGGCTTATAAATCAGCATTTTCTACAAGGAGAGACCAATCAATTTTTATTAGTTTACTTACAAATATGCAAAGTAAAATAAGAAAAAGAAAGAGCATCCAAAATGGAAATGAAATGAAAATAGATGGAAGACACTTACAGACAACAAATCCACACCATTTGGTTCTAACTCAGGAACAGAAATGCATAAATCTTGATGCTTCCATTAAGGATAGGCATGTCATTCTCTCAACTTAGTCACTCCTAGTCATACATCTTCATTAGGAGCTCCAAGATACCTATTGCGCACAACACCTCTCATGAATAGAATAACTTGAAATTTGAGATGCTCGTATAATGTCTACATCATAGGTGCTCATGATAAGGTTAACTTCAAATGAATAACTTGAAATTCCCTCACCAAGCTTCACACGCACTTTTATAATGGCTTAAAATCATAATTTAGATTTTTCAAGATCATCAAAATAAGGATGTTGTATTGCTTTTTTGGCTAAGATTCTCTTGGATGGCTCATAAATCATCATTTTTTGCAATGGGACAACAATTAATTTTTAGTAGGTTACTTAAAAATAACAAAAGTAAAAGAAGATGATATTATTGGCATCATACAAATTAATGTGCATACAAGTATAAATTAATAAGAACCAATGTGCATACTTACAAATTAATCCAACGAACCATTTGAGTCTGCTCTACTCTTTATTGTGTCAAGTATTGCCTCATGGTCAAACTCACGAACCTTCCACAAGGTTTTTTTCAAAGGTCTACCCCCATATTTGGTCAAATGAAAATTGGATTCCACAACAAGGTTTGAGTAATAAAGAATCTTATGATGCATGTCAAAGTCCTGAAATGGTCAATGTTTAACACTCTTATGTGGTTACCTTCTACGCCACGTTCCAGTAACAACAATTGAGCCTGTAGGGTATTTGATGTTTTATCCATTTATAATTGGGGCCTCCAATTTCATTTTGAACTCAACACAACATAAGTAATAGTCCATTCCCTCTTTGTTGTCTTCATCTGTAATAATTGCATAAACATGCCCTGCATTGATATGTGCAACAAATCTCTTGCAATTAGTCAACATTACGAATACACTACAAAGTAAGATAATAATATGGAATTTCAAAAACTAAGCAAGTAGATATATTACCTGGTTAAACTAGATCTGATACGTGGTCAAAGTCGACAGATGATTCCATCTATGTTAATTCCAATTTCGTCAAAGGGAAATATCTGTGAAGTGAGCTAAGATAAATTTTTAACCATTTGCCAACTCATTCCCCTAACTCACAATCATTCCAGACTTTCATTGTACATGAACAACAAAAGCATGCCATATTTCATGTATCGATACTCATGAACCTACTTTTGAGCTAAGGAAAGAGTGTAGCTCACTCAATCCTTTTAGTATACAATAATCCTCATATGGCGCAATGTTAGTATCATCCATCAACCAAAAATATATACAAACTGAAGACGTACCTTCATTACCTAGACCCATCGAAGCATTACACCACTCAATAATTGATTTTGCATCTATCAACTTTGCACTATCTTTATACTTTAACTCTTCTCATGATAATGCTCTTTTCATGCATGCTCCTGCGCCATCATGCTCCCCCTTTCCATGTCTAGCATCAAAAAAGTTCCACATATGTTGAACACCTATAATGACATGCATCTTGCACAACCAGTAGAACATGTGTGAGTTCTTAAATTGTGCTACACAGTTATCCGACCATATTATATGTCAATCGTATACTATGCCCCTCTAATCCAAATCACTGTAGAAAATATGGAAGCAACCTTGCACGAACTCTAGAGAATGTGTGTGATCATCACTAATATAAAATTGATACTCCCTCAATACCTCCTTTTGGTCCTTTGTACTATCAGCTACATGAATGAATGTTATGTGCACAAATATTCAAACCTGTGTGGATTTTTAATACTATAACTGCACCTCATGTTGTGGTTGTAGAGTGTAGTTCTCTGCAAAGTTAGCCACTGATACTATGCTGCCAACTGGAAAGGTGTCCTTGCATAGCTTGAATTGTGTGTCCAGCCATTGGGCTCTATGGGTATGCCTTGCATACTCATACATTTATGCACTACAGGGGTGACAACCTTCTCATAATGTCAATCAAATGAGTATCAACCAAATTTTAAAGAAAAGTCACTTAATCTCATCAAATTTCACTCTTAACCATGACTATCCTAGTAGCATACCTAACCCAATTTCAGGACTCTTTCAACCAAATTTTCCAAAACACATCCCCAATAGATTAGTGATTAAGATACCCCTTTTAGGGTTACACAACATATGTGAAAACAAACTATGACTTCTTCACACCAAATTAGAGAACCAATAACTCACCCTTGCCTTAGGCTAGTCAATTAACCCTCTTTACAAAGAGAGTGCCACCTATTCACCTTTTCTTCACTTTATCACCTTGGACAGTCTTTTGTTATGTCACAAAACAACAAATTTCAAGATTATTTTGCACATTCAAGGCCTTTATAACGTTGCTCTAGAAAACCCTCACATTACCATGCAAAGGCATAGGGTTTATAGGAAATCACACCTCCAGGGCTTACCCAATCAAAAAAATTCTTCAAACACATTCCAAATCACCTGCACAAACTCACCAAACCTTCTCAAGACAAGTCCCTTCAATATTTTGTCAAAACCCTACTTTGGTTCCTTCATTTCACCATGAAAACACCATATATGACCCTAGGGCTACACTCCAATTTCACACAACTTATCTTCCATGCATTTAAAACCAAAAGAAAACCTAACCTACCAATATACATGCCATTCCTCCAAGTAACAGGGCAAGGCAGTAGCAGGAATGGCTCAATTCATTATTTAATTCTAAAATAAAGCACTTATTGGCCTATTACAGGCAATCATCAGAAAAATTGGTAGATCTCCCTTAAAACTTAATATTAAACCCTCAAAATGGAGGGAAATAAAAGGTAATACATGTTACCATTGAACACAAAATATTTCAAAGCATCAAGTAGTCTATACAGGCCATACAGAATAGAAGAAGACTTGAAAACATAGAAAAATGTAGAAGAAAACATTGTTTTTTTTATTTGAATGCTTCAATATATGAACCAACAACCTTGTTTGAGCCTTTCAAAGGCCTTTTATACTTTGGGAATTCAAAAACCAACCACCCAACATTCCTAACTTCCTTTTAAACTCCTAAGACTCTTAATATTCCCTAAAACTACATTTTAACACTTTTGATTGACAACTTTTTTGCATTTATGCAATTTTTGACTTCTAAATACAAAGGACTCAAAATCAACTTATTACAAAGAGAATGGTCTCAAAAGACCTTATTTTAGCATAATAGACTCAACCTAGAACCAAAAAACCTTACTACCAACTCTTAACAAATTGACCACCATTAGAAATCTTCATTTTGCTAGGTGCTCTTGCACCATACACTATATTGTCACAAAACATGGACATAAACTAATACACTAGAATCTTATCAATAACCAAATCACACCTTTTTTCTTGAGACCCATCTTTTGTAATGTATGCCACTATTTTATACTTCTTGAACTCTACTCGTTTATGTCTTGTTGATGGTGTTTTCTACACAACTCAGACAGAATATGGAAATCCTATCTCTCTTGAAAGGTAAATCTCTATCAACAAGCCTCAAGAGATAACCCCAAGGTCTCTAATGTTAGGTCTTGAAAATGCATAAACAACTCAGATAATATGTGAAAATGTTGGTAATCACAAGGGGCCTTACAAATGAATAGTGCTAGAAGTGTACTTTCATCAGATGTAACAATATGGTGATGCTTTCAATCCTAAAACTAACCCAAATATAAAGAAAGAGCAAAAGAGAAGGGTTGAGAGAGATTTTATTCTAACTAACTTCTAAGATCAATCACAACATGATGAATGCTACAAATGGAAAAATCCCCAATAAAACCAATCTCTGCTTGATCAAGGACAAGCCCACAACTCCACAGAAATTGTGCAATCTTCTAAGGAAACTGAAGATTTTTCAGACTATGAATATTCATTCACATACCCACTAACTAGCACAATGTAAACAAGCATTCATAGTTGAACTTAGCACAAAATAAGGCCCGGATTAACTTTACACAGTAACTTACAATCAACAAATTGCTAAAATTGTGGACTGGAGATCGATCAACATCATTAACATTTCACCATCATTGCAAAAGAGTTGAAATCTAACATATAACATTTGAGAATCAAGAACAAGAAACCATGAACTATCAAAGTGTAACACAAAGCTTTCCAAATCAACATTCCAATTGCATTAACTTCCAACATTACATAACAATTTGTAGTCTCTATCCTCTCCTATAGCTACTATCTTGCAGAATCTAACTCCTAACTTAGCCAATTTTGGCTTTTTACAGCTTCTAAAAAGCTATTCTAACCCCCTTACAAATGAGAAGGCATTGGCCTTTTATAGAAAATTGCATTTTGAATCAATGTTCAGGATTTGATTCATCCAATGGCTGCAATTGCACTTCTAGAAGCATCAAGTTGTTACATTTAATTTGGGAGCTCATGGTACATCATCACCCAATCAATTGCATTTAGTTACATTATGGCCCAATGACATCAATTTTGAGAAAATACTCATTGGAGAATAAATACAGCTTCACATATCTCCTTGTTAAAGGCACCTCTCCAATTGGTATACAGCTGGTGGCATGGATTCATAGGCAGGTGCATATTTAATATTCATTTGTAATTTTTTCCATATTTTCTTCCTAGCATGAATCCATATGCAAGCCCCCTCTTAATTTATTTAATCCTGAAAATGAATATAATCATTAGTAGCTCACATGTTATAAAAATATCCCATCCATAAAATAAATTGAACTCGAATAAAATTTTGGCCTTTTAAGAAAACTTTCCATTTTTGGAAATTTTCTATTTTTGGAAATTTTTATTTTCAATTTTTTTTCCATTTCAAGAATTTTGCATTTTCAAGAACATTTTAAAATTTCAAGGAAAAAATTCATTTTGGAAATTTTCCATTTCGGAAAAAATGCATTTCAGGAAAATTTCCATTTTGGGAAGAAAAAAATTCCATTTTTGGAAGATTTCGGGATTTCCACCCCTTCGCGGAAATCAAGCCCAAAAGGAAATTCAGGGATTTCCATCAAGGACGGAAATTAGTGATGCTAGCATAACTTTCTCATTTACATGCATTCTAGGGTAAACGACAGGGCGATGAAAATTTCGGAGATTTCCTAGGGTGAGGGAATTTTGCAGGATGCTAAAATCTCCAAAGTGCAACAATTATGGAAATCCAAGAGGCTAACTCAAATCGGAGATTTCCGCATAGGGAGGAAATACCCGAATTTTAAGCAAGGTCAAAATCCCCTAAACTTCATAACTTTTTTCCTAGAAGGAATTTTCAAAAAATTCAAAAAGTAACCCTGCCTAATTTTTTGTCCTCTATCCATGGGTACAAAAAAGATTTACATATAACATTGAAAATTCACTTCAAAATCCAAGGTAGGCTAATTTTCCCCAGAGCCTCAAAATATTGTCCTCATCAAATCAAGTCTAGACTTAATCCCAAAATAACCTCCCAAGAAGAGCAAAATTGAAAATTTGACCAAGCCAAGATGCGGAGATGCAAAATAAAAAAGAGGGTCCCCGCCTCTGGTGGGGTGTGTTTGCAAAACTTGCAAATGTCCCACCTCATATGTACTTTCCATATGTTGATATATTGGCATACGTTGCAAGCCACCGCAACGCTCGCATGAACAATCCAAGCATGTTGTCCTGTAGAATATTTGGCCATCCTTTATTTTACATAAAAAAAATTATAAGAACTCTCTTGAAGATGTTGGTGGGGTTTTTATGCCACAATCCTACAAAACATCGTTAGTATGCAAATCTAAACATATAGAATGATAAACATCATTATGGTTAGAGAATTCAATATGTAGTCTACAACAACAAGTAGTGCGTGTGTGATTTATCTTGTAATAAAAGGTTTAAGCATTTCAAAAAATCTTTGACAAATACTAATTTGAGGATAAACCTATTGAAATTTATGAAAATTTTGGGTTTGAGTCATATCCAAAAAATGCTTTGGATGTGGCTCATGGTTTCGACTACTAATTCTCCTTCTTACCACATCCCTTTGATTCAGAGATGGCCTTGTGTTATTCTTCCAATACTCTTCAATTAGTGTTCTCAATGCTTCAACAAATTTTTTATCTTTGTGTGGATATCTCCCTGAGAATGCCCATAATTCATTTGAATTGGTGCCCTCAATTCTGTCATCTTTAAACGACTCTTGATAAAGTTTTTTTTACTGATTTGCATTTTTTCACTCCTCTTTCCAATGAGATGAGCTCTCTTTGTTTGACTACTTACCAAAGTTGATGTAATGACATGTCGAGTGACATTACTATCCTTTGAGTGTGAGGTCTTACCTACACTCTCATATGCATCCATTAGATTCTTCACAATAGTTTTTTCACTCAATGCATTTGATGTTCTCAAACCAAGAGTCTTCATGATGTTTCTATAATTTATACCCCACATCATTTCAACAAATAGTTGACATCTTGCGATCTCATTTAGCCTTTCAAAGAACGATTTCCAAATCTTATCAGCACATCTTCTACAAGTGTGTGCTGGAATCTTAGCTTCCATGTGTTGCAAAATATCCTCATCAATATTAATCAAATACTTTGGCTTTCTATGCAAAATTCTAGGTGGTGTTCTCCTAGGTACATACATCTCAACATTAGGAATTTCATCAATATTTAATTGAGGTGGGCTAGATTGCATACCTTCAATCGAGGGTGGAGTAGAAGACATACCTTGACGTTCACATGGGGATGATGGCATACCTTCTTCGTCAAATCTGAGTGATGATGTGCTCTCAATTTGAGATGTGTTGGATGGTGTCCAATTTCTTCTTTTAATGATATGCCCAAAATTGTTCTCTCTCCTTTGCTTTTTTGGTTTCATACTCTTCGTCTGTTAGTTTATTCCTTGTTTGTTTCCTCGGCATGGAAAATAATTTTACTTGTATCATAGTAATGAGATGAATATTAGTTCCTAAAAAATTAATCCATACAAATAAATTAAATATATGTCATTCAAGGCTTCATACAAAATACTTACAATAATCCTGTAGAAGAGTATTTCTAGCATAGAAAAAGGTCACATAAATTTTTCCAATGAAATTCCTTAAAGAAATATGGTAATGTTGCATGACATGATTGTAAGATAGGCTCAAAATGGAAGCATGGACAAGGAATTTGAATTCAAATGCCTTGTCAAACAATTCAAATTCCTTTTCAAACAATTCAAATGTCTTGGCAAGCTAGTGGTGCATTGGCAAGCTAGTGAGCTCACTAGCCTGCCAATGTGGTAGGGTTGAGAAGGTAGGGGCAGCATATGCCTCATAGAAATGGGGTCTCACTACATCACCATGATACCCCATTTCTATGAGGCATATGCTACCCATACCTTCTCAATTTCCCTACCGCATTGACAAGCTGGCTCACTCACTAGCTTGCCAATGCAGTAGGGTTGACAAGGTAGGGGTAGCATATGCCTCTTAGAAATGGGGTCTCACAGTGATATACATCACCATGAGACCCCATTTCTATGAGGCATATGCTGCTATATCACTAGACCTTTCTATGTGGCATACGTGCCCCTATTTTTTTTAGGAGGCATATGCTACCCCTACCTTGTCAACCCTACCGCATTGGAAAGCTAGTTGAGAAATGGAAAGCTAGCTCACTCACGAGCTTGTGAATGACGTAGGGTTGACAAGGTAGGTGTTGCATATGCCTCATAGAAATGGGGTCTCATGGTGATGTAGCTCACTAGCTTGCCAATGTGGTCGGGTTGACAAGGTAGGGGAAGCATATGCCTCATAGAAATGGGGTCTCACAGTGGTACATCACCATGAGACTCCATTTATATGAGGCATACACTACACCTACCTTGTCAACCCGACCACATTGGCAAGCTAGTGAGTGATCTCACTATCTTACCAAGCTCACTAGCTTGTCAATGCTACCATATTTTGCATACATTTATACGAAAACATTATTGTCAAACAATTCAAATGCCTTGTCCATGCTTCCATTTTGAGCCGTGATTGCAAGATAGGCTACACCTTTCCCCATGTTGCTAACTTAGTCTTGAATAAAGAGTCTTGAAATAGTGGAGAGAAGGGTTTGAATCCCTTGTAGGTAGACTAATCAAGGAAACATTTAAAATATATCACAACATAAGTGATGAGGTAGGTTTAGTGATAAGGTAAATTTAGAAATAGAGATGAAAACCAAAATAGATTCAAAGATCTATCAATGTGGGAGGAGTATATTCCAATTTTTTAGAGACATGTATGGAAAATTTGGTAGCATAAACAAGGCAATCAGCTACTTGGTATAACTATTTGAAAAAATACCTCAATGAGATATGTCCTCATAGACTATAATGATTGCAGGATATGCAAAAAATGGATTTATTGAAAAGGCTTTAGAAAATTTCAAGCATATGCAAATTGTAGGTGTAAAACCAAATTCAACTACATTTTCCAACATCCCCCATGCCTATACCAAAATGAAAGCTTTGGAGAGTGGTATGCACATCCATAATAAAGGATTGAGAAATGGTGTTTTATTTTACTTCCTTATAACTTAATGTGGAAGCATACACAAGGTAAGTCAATTGTTAAATAAAAAAATGCCTCAAAGAGATGTAGTTTAAAAATGTAATTGGAAAGTTTAAAGAATTGTGTAATTCAAAATGTGCATTAACAAGCTAAGGCTATAATGACAAACAAAAAATGATCAACATGGAATATGCAAAATAACAAAAATGAAAGCAAGCCATAATAGAATGAAAGACAATGTGTAAATACTTCACATACCTAAAAAACCAGAGTTTCAAATGGAGGAGTTCTACCCAATTATGTAGCCTTTGCTTCTCCTTTCTTCAAACTCCTCAACAATTTGACCTTTTCAAAAGCTTGTTCCCCTCCAAACTTCAATTGTATATCACTTTTGAATAGAATTCAGACTTGAATTGATATTATGTCTTTCAATGTGAAAACTCTGCTATTTCATGCAAAAGTGGTGGAAAGATCATGAAAAAGGTGGTGGAATGTGAAAAACATGCATGCATACTTCACAACATCATCAAAAAGCTTCTTTTTATCGGAGCACGTGCAAAACCGGGAGAATATGCAGAATTTGGGCCTTGATATCACAGGTATATTGATTTTTTTACCATTTTTAGAGCAAGCCAAAATGTGCTCATGTTATAACATGAGTGTGTTATGTCTTGCTAAAAGAACGACCATATCTCTACTACTTCAAAATGCACTCATGTTATGAGAAAGTTGATTTTTTTATAGGTTTATTTTCTCTCTTTCTCTCTACCCTCTACCCTCAACCCACAACCCTTAATCCCTCTACCCTTAAACCCTCTACCCTCTACCCTCTACCCTAAACCCTAAAACCTATACCCTCAAATCCTAAACCCTCTACCCAAAACCCTTAAACCTTCTACCCTCTATCCTTAACCCTCAAACCCTAAACCCTCAACCTTGATACCCTCTACCCTATACATTGGACCCTCAACCCTAATCATTCAACCATATGTACCCTCAACCCTAATCCTTCAACCATATGTAGGTCCTAAACCCTAAACCCTAAACCATCAACTTTATAGGTCCTCAAACCTATACCCTCAATTCTAAACCCTCTACCCTATACCCTCATATATCTTTGTCCCTCCCTCC
>VDFB02338015.1:64861-110709 GCA_007258455.2 Sequoia sempervirens
ACCAATTGTAAATGCATACAATGGCGGAACTTGGAAACATTTTATTTTTCCTCAATTAACAACTTTGGTTGTGAAGCATTTTTTTATTTTCATTTGAAATGATTTGCTATGCTTGAAAATTGGAGTCTAAGAGAAAAAAGTGATGCTCTCACGTACATTTATTATTTGGTGTGATAAATAATGTTTCCACCATTAAGTCCATTTCTTATTTGTATTATAAATTATTATAACTTGCTTTCTCTCAAGTCCATTTCCTATACAAGAAATAATATTGCAAAAAGTTGACATATACATCTTTTGACGTATTTATATGGTGATGGATCAAGAACATAACAATTCTTTTTGCACTATGAGGATTATGCTGTGAAAATGTTTAAAGACTATTCAAGATAAATATTTGCATGATAATGTGTCAAGAAGTTAACTACTCATCATCTACTATAAATATTATGTTTTGCAAGTGTTGTGAAGATTATGTATCCTTTGTATAATTGAGTTGTTCCAATCAAAAGATTAAATATATTGGAATCCTTTTATGAAACTTTTCATGGAATACCAATTGAAAACATGTTTTTTTCTTTTAGACAAAAAAATTCATGGAACTCTTTGGATTAAACTAAATTGAGATATGTAAGAACAATGGAGCATTAGGAAATACATTGCTCAAGGATCTTAAATAAGCCTTCTCTCCCATTGCAATTTTGGGTGGATTATTACTTTCAAAGTATTGGGAATGCTTTGCCTATTTTCTAGTTGATAGTTTCCATTCTAGAAGGCTCCTCTCTTGATATATTTTATACTCATTCTTAATCAATTATCAAGTTAATAATCATTGCATTTATTTATAGTTAATCTTTTCTTTTCAATTTGTGCAATTTTGGAATTTGTAACTCTATTAGTATTCCTAGAAATATTGAAGTTGTTTAGCATAAACTAATAAAGTTGTTTATCATCAATCAATTAATATTCAAGACAAACCATGAAGGACAACAATGATCATTGCTAGGGCTAACCAATTAATAAGTATCCACGTGAATAAGTCAAACATGTACATGTGAATAAGGGAAGCAGAAGTACTAAAAAATATTTAAGCCTTGAAGTATACACATGAATACATAGTATACACAAATTAATACAAAGTATATGCATGAATACAAGGTATACACATGAAAACACGTAAGTCATAAAGTATACATTGGAATACACGTAAGTTGTAAAGTATACACTTGAATACATGTAACTCATATCTATTGAACCATGGATTTATAATGCAAATATAGACACCATCGATAAATTTTTTTTGTACTAACCAAATAGCCATGTAGGCATACATTAATATATGTCGATATAAGTATAAGATATATGTACAAAATAGCCATATAGGCTTATGATAATGCCATATAGGCATATAATGTCAAATATATCCAATACAAAATATGTACAAAAATGCCATATAGGCATACAAGAAAGGGCTATGGAATCAAAAGTCATTGCCTCCACGCTCTCTAAATAAAAAATCTTTCCTTTCTTCGTTCAATTGATGTAATTGCCCTATTACCATTTATGTCATGGGTCGAGGAGTGCTCTGTAAGCAATTTAGTTTAGTTCTTGGTCAAGTCTATCTATACAATAAGAAGCAGACATTTAATATAGAACACATTATAAAAAAAAAATGATATATTTTAACAAAATAATCACTACCATCCTGGATGATCATCTCCATAAGGAAATATCTAAATCTCTGGCCGAGGCATGCTAAAGCCCCTGTATAAACCATCCTCAATAGAAATTAAAAATACTAATCAATAATGGTTTTATTTTCACTAACATCTGCAGGAATACGAATGTACCGAAAATTCAGTACTGGCCTCATACCTCCCCTATCAGAGCCATCAAGGAGTCTATAAAAGATGCAGCACTAATTTTCATTTCCCTATGTACATTTAGAGGTGTATCCACTTGCAACATCTAAAAATAGAATAATAAATTATTCAATCATGAAAACTACAATAGCGATCCACGTCATGACTTATAATATATGAGATAATGAACAAAATTTTGAATGCTTATTAAGCTATATATTTCTCGATTACAATGCTTAACATTCTATCCATATCTTGTTTTAGAAGGACAGTTTTTAGGATTTTATCCATAGCAAAGCAAGACAAGAACCGCTTGATAAAAATTTACAGACATATTACCACTGTAGGCATGAGAAGGAAGTGAACTGCTTGAAAATCCTCAAATAACAGTCTCATGGTGATGGAATGCCATAACAAACAAATGTGTCATAGCATTCTATCACCACAAGACCACATTTCTTTAAGGCATTTTTTCAAATAGTTCATTGCCTTCTCTATGGTATTATGCTCGAATGGGGTGGATGGTATAGTGTGGCCTTGGTTATGAGATGGAGGGAAATCATGACATGAAGAGGAAGGAGTGGGGACATG
Organism: Sequoia sempervirens; assembly: GCA_007258455.2. Lineage (NCBI taxonomy): Eukaryota > Viridiplantae > Streptophyta > Pinopsida > Cupressales > Cupressaceae > Sequoia > Sequoia sempervirens. Next base: position 67,315 of record VDFB02338015.1, read on the forward strand.
AACAAGTGGAATAAAATTTGGAAGGTTCCATGGATTGGTAAATTGAGGATAAGGACCTTGAAAAGAATTTGGAGGGGAATTTTGGCTAATGGGTTGGTTTCTATTCTTCAAGCGGTGAGCTATTTGAAAAAATGCCTCAAAGAAATGTGGTCCTGCTGTTAATACAATGGAATCTACGACCATGAGACCACATTCTTCAAGGTATTTTTCATACTCACTAACGCTTCCTGGACTATGATATTGCTACTATTATGCTTTGAAATATTTTTTCCAAGCATTCATAGTTTGTCGGAAAGCATGTATTTTTGGCTTTTAGCCATAGCAACAAGGAAGTGAATAGTTTGATAAAATGCTTTGGTACACATGTATGGAAAATGTGGTAGCATAGAAAAGGTAGTGAGCTGTTTGAAGAAATGCCTCGAAGAAATGTGGTCTCATGGTGATGGAATGGCATTCCATCACCATGAGACCACATTTCTTCGAGGTATTTTTTCAAACTACCCATTGCCTTGTCTATGCTATTGCTTGCTATTATGCTTTGATAGATTTTTTCCAAGCATCCATAGTTTGTTGGAAAGCACATTTTTTAAGCTTTTAGCCATAGCAACGAGGAAATGAAATGTTTGATAAAATGCTTTGGTAGACATGTATGGAAAATGTGGTAGCATAGAAAAGGCGGTGAGCTATTTGAAAAAGTGCCTCAAAGAAATTGGGTCTCATGGTGATGGACATCACCATGAAATCACATTTCTTTGAGGAATTTTTTCAAACAACTCATTGCCTTGTCTATGCTATTGCTTACTATTATTCTTTCATATATTTCTTCCAAGAATCCATAACATAGACAAGGTAGTGAACTATTTGAAAAGATGCCTCAGTAAAAAGTGGTTTCATGGAATGCCATGACAAGAAAATGAAATTGGAAGCTGCTCCTACTTATTACTTCTGCTATGTGAAGTAATTGAATCACTACTTATGTTGAATTTCTAAACAACTATATTGTAGTTGAAAATTTTTCATCTATCAACATCTAGTTATTAGTTATGGAATGCGAATTAATGCTTTGAGTAAATTGAAAGATGTTCAATGCAACGTAATCAATGATACAAATATAAACTACACAAATCTATTAAGTAAAATTCATTAGTTAAACTCTTTATTCTACTACTTGCGTGTAGGTTTGTCTAAATCCACTGGCACTGGGAGGTGTTCCATTGAAACCTCCAATATTAGCCTATTCAACATCTAAAATCACATATTAGAATACCATTCATAAAAAAATGCTATTAACATATGTAATAAATTTATAATTGTTTACTAGTTATATACCTCAATGGTAAATGCAGTGGTAAAATAAGTGGGTGTAGGGCCAGTGTATCTAGTATCAACACTGTGACCTTGAAATATTATTAAAATCATAAAACTAAATTAGTTAATATTGCATTTCAAAATTGAAATTTAATAAATTAAATTCAATGAACATGCTAACATTTACTTGAGAATTGATGCCATATGCCTCCTTCAAAATGTCAACTGCCCTTTCCATCTCCATAGCTGTAGACGTATCTTGCATAGCAGCCTCCTAAGTGTCAGTGGGGTCATATGAACAAGTCACCTCACAAGCCCGCCACAAATGGGATCAAATCCCACCACTCAAAGACTCCCCTACATGGTGCTATAGTATAGGGATGACATGCTAGATGATACTCTGGGTCAAAGAGATGATGGCCTACAAAAGTATCTACCTCGACACTCTCCTTCGTGATGGAAGGGATAATGATGTGCTCATGAGGTGGCCTAGTGAGAGGTCGTCTTGCTTTTTTCCTAGGATCTTGATGTGCACTGGGTCTATCTTGAGCCAGCCCCCCACCTCTCCCCTAGAAGTCCCTCATATCAAAATAATTCAAGATTTTGTTCAAGATGAACTCATAGTATAGTTTCATCAAGAAATATTGTGTCACTTCACAATTGTTGCATGGCGGCTAATCAAAAACCATGTACCACCTATCCCAAAAAAGGTCCTAATCTATTAGTGGTGGCACCAATGGATAGGAAACCTCTTCGCATTGAGGGTAAGATTTGCATTTGTGCGTGGGTCAGTGAATAATGAGCACAAATATAATTTTGTAATTTTTAGGTCTTTTACATCTTTATATGATAATTTATCCTGGTAATAATCCCTAGTCGCCTACCTCCAATCTTTCCAACCAATTAATTGTTTGCTAATTGAGTCTACATGTTTTAAAATTTCTTTTGAGTGAAGTTGCAAGGGTCTTTCTTTCCATGGTTGAACTGTTTGGATCATTCAACCTTGTGATTAACTCCTAAATTTATTTTTTATTGTTTTCAATTTCACTCATTAAGTTTTTCTAAGTGCTAGGAGGATGTTGAGGGATTGGTGGAGGAGATTGTTGTTGTGGTTATTCAACTTGAGGATTTTATTGATGTTGTTATTTCTGTGCTTGTTGAGGATTTTTTTCCTCTTGTTGTTGTGCTTGTTGAGGATTTTGAGGAGGGTTTGTAGGTTCATTAACATCTCCTACAAATTCAAAAAATAAATATAAAAACAACCTAAAACTAAAAAATTCACAACAAAAAACAAACAATCCTTACCTCTCATACCTCCTCGTTGATGTGGCAACATCCTGGCAATGAAAAAACAACAATTTAATGAAATAAATTGCTAGATGGCTCCTCCTAGAACATGAGCATAGAAATGAAGGGTTTTGGCTGCAGGTAGAAAAAAACACAGTCACAATGAAAATGATTTTGAATTCCTTTTTTTTGCTTTTAATACCTCATAACGTGCTTGCATTATAGGCTTGTTGTTGTTGAATCTTAGGTTCGACACACCAAGCCATAACGTGAGTGTGTTATAATGCGCTCACATTATGAGCTTTCAAAACTTTTTTTAAATTTTAGCCACAAATTGTCCCCCCATCTTTTTGCACCTGCCCCACATACACCAACAAAGATATAATATGAAAATATAAATTAAAATTATAGTGGATCTAAATCAAGATTATATAAAATCTAAAGACAAGACTATAAAATATCAGTGATTAGACTTAAGTCATATTTGATCAGACATATGAAGTATTTTTGATCATATATATGAGGAAGATTTAAGGATATTTATAAGGCAATCTATGTAGCATATTTGAGCAGATATTTGAAGGTTTTTTTAGTAGAGTTTATGAAGAAGTTATAAGTGTGAAAGGTTGAAATAAACAAGATATATATGAAGATCATAAAAAGAAGAAAATAGACATGTAGTAATAAAAATATAAGAAATATATTGAGTTTATTTAAGATGTGTGGAGCAATGAGTATAGGATTTTTGTGAGAAATATATGGAACAGATTTAAAATATCATTCATTTAAGAAGCTATACTCAAGAAGAAAAATACTTTGTTCATTTGGAAGTTGGTGCTTACTAAAGGAGAGATTGGTGTCTCTCACTAAGTTTGTGCTTAGAATTCAAGGTTGGTGCCTGCAAAGATTGTAAAACGAGTGATATAAGAGCAATATTTTTCCATGGTTTTCTCCTGTGAGGGTTTCCACCTAAATTGTGTGTTCCTCTTGTGGTACATAATTGTTATAACTTATGTGAATGATATTATGAAATTGATATTATTTTGGTTGTTAGTTTGAAAAGGTAAAACATTTTATTATACTAATTCACACCCCTCTCAATATAATTGTGTGCTCATCAAGATGAAGGGGGATGATGTCAATAGAAGGATTGGGATTTCAAGGAATTAGGGAGAAATCTTACCTCATACCAAAATGGGATGAAGGTAATGGGGAAGCCAAAAGAAAAAATATGATGAAAAGACAAAGGGATTTTGAAGGGCGGACTTCGAGCATTGGGGAGGCAAAGGAAGGAATTTCCAAAAAGAGATGAAGGTATGAAAGAAGTCAATGAACCAAAATATTGATAAGTTCAACACTTAGAAATTTTAAGGACTTGGAATTTTGGGGTTGGGGATCAAAAAGATAAAGGGATGAAGGTGAGGGAGCTACCAACAACTTGAAAGTATGAAGGGCTTATCAATTAGACATTTTTATAGACTTGGATTTTGAGGATCAAGGAGTTGGAGATTTGGGTAACTAGGAACCTTGTCAGAGGTTCTTGCCATTTTGGGAAGCTCAAACATTTTTGATGACTTTCCTTAAGCTCTTCTTTGGTGCCTTTTTGTGTCTTAGCCTTTTGAAGATGGATATGGGAACTACAATTTGTTGGCTCGGTTCCTCTGGTTTTGAGAACCATAAGAAGTCCTGACGCCTTACTTTCCTTCATATTTTTCTTCACTTAGTCTCTGGTTCCTTTTTTAGAGCCTCACCTAGAACCAAGAACTACTATAAGTTCTTGTGGTTCTGAGAACCAAAGAAAACCTCAAAAAATCTTACTTGTTTTTGAGTTTCTCTCTTTACCATTCTTCTCAACCATGGAATGCCTTTGTTAGGGAGTCACACAAATCCAAGAACCATTGGAGGTTCTGGGAACCTCTAAAATCTTTGATAGATACCCTTGTTTTATATTTTATTTATTTTTCTAGTAGTCAAATGTTTTGAGAACCTCTAAAATCTTCGATTGGCTATGCGGACAAAGATTTTTGCATCCAAGGTTCTCTAACACTTATGGGATTTTTCACCTAAAAGGAGAGAAATGGGCCAAAATGGGAAATGTCCCCACTCAAAAATAATGTAAATATGAATGAATTATGCCTAGATGCAATGTCTAAATGTAATAAACTAATAAAATAAATGACTTATTAATGCTAAACCTAATAAATTCAAGTTGTTTGAAAACATAGTGATGTATGCAAAATGACCTAAGAATGCAAGTAAACAATAACAAAAATAAACAAGACTGGAGAGATGCACTTGGAATCTGGAATGTGATGCAGAGCGGCTTTGGAATCTTATAGATTTTTCTGTTGAGTCCAACTAGGACACTTATGCCAAGATGGGTGATAGTCCTATTTTGGGGAGATTTTGTCAGAACAGGTTTCTACCAAATGGGTATTCAGAAATACAAAAATTAGTTTTTAGGCCTGGAAGTGGGAATAATTCACCACTGATGGTAACTTAGTCCACCTGGGAATCTCAAGAAATTTGGGGCAGGAATCTATAGCTATCAGTCTGCAATCCTCTTCTTGATAGGTGTCCAGTTTTGAAGCTATAGAAAATAGGCTGAAAGTGGTCTCCAAGCTTCACTTAGGGCTTTGTTGACGTGAATGACTTTGATGAGTTGACAACACCTTTTTAACACCTTTCTCTTTGAAAAATCTGCATACAAGACCTACAAAACACACATGCAAAGAGGGGAAAAAGGGTTAACGGTTAGAGAATAGGGTTTTGCCTTGGTCAAATACCAATTTGGTAATCAAACCCTAAAAAATGAAATGAAATGGAAAGAGAACAATGAATGAACAACATGCAATGTCACAAATCACTAAACCCTTGATGTAGAAATATGAAGATATGCAAATAGATGCTCCAACAGATGCTTGCTAATGCTCAAATGCTTGAGAATTACTTGAGAATGAATTATTAGATGAATGGGTGTTGAAAATGAGAGGAAAACCCTTTATTTATACTTGATTTTACAATATTTCCTAAAAATAACACATCACAGGCCGACCTTAAGGTTAAGAGAATAAAATCCCACCAGAAAATTAAAATAATTTTGATTTTTGTTCTCAGTGGGAGTAAGTCACCCCAGGTGGCGACTTGGTCCCACCAGGGAAATTTTACTGGGTGTCAGGAATTAAAGTGTATTTAATGATGATTAACATAATTATTCTAAAAAATACACTTAAGTATGACCATAAAGTGTATTTAAACATAAGAAAGGGTCAAATTAGTGATGACAAGCCTAGAAAAGTGTGAAAGTTTGTTACAACTCTTTACAACACTTTAAAATAAGGGATCTATGGATTTGGGGTTAGTATGTTCTTTGCTGCAATGGTCTATTAGAGAGATTGGAACTATCATCATTCCCAAAATACATAGAACTGGAAGAATGACACAAAGAGAGCGAAAACAAAGAAAAAGAAAAATCCATTTGGGTCAACATGGAAGAGATATACGATGTCTTGATGATTTGCATCATCCCAAAAAGGAAGACACAAGAAAAAAGAAAAGGTGAATGAAAATGGAAAAGATTCTGGGTCAACATGAGAGAGACATTTCGGTGTCAATGTCTTGCGTCATCCCCAAAAGGAAAACACAAGAAAAAGAAAAAGGAAAAGAAAAATAAAAGGGGGCCTTTTGGGTCAACATGAAAGAGACATTTTGATCTCAATGCCTTGCGTCATCCCCAAAAGGAAAACACAAAAAAGAAAAAGACAAAGAAAAATAAAGGGGGCCTTTTGGGTCAACATGAAAGAGACATTTTAGTCTCAATGCTTTACGTCATCCCCAAAAGGAAAACATAAGAAAAAGAAAAAGGAAAAGAAAAAGAAAAGGGGGCCTTTTGGGTCAACATGAAAGAGACATTTCGGTCTCAATGCCTTGTGTCATCCCCAAAAGGAAAACATAAGAAAAAGAAAAATAAAAGGCGAAAGTGCTGTATGACATATAGAAGAATGAAGGTAAAAATAGAGGAATGCCACAAAGAGAAGAACATCGAACATCATGTTACATGGGAACAAGATACACACATACAAACACATAAAAGAAAAAGAAAATACAAAAGACTAGTAAGGAAAATGCAAGTCAACCATCGAGCAAGTCATCTACCTCCTAGTCATGTTCAAGATATACCAAGGGCGGGACACTAGCCAAAGGGACAAGTGCAAGTACTGAACTGGGGGAAGTACCAAGTTCTACAATCTCTATAGTTGATTTATCTTTTAAGCTCATGGAAGAGGAAAATAATGTATTCAAATCATTATGCACCTCTTCATATATTTTAGTGATCTCATTATCATCATCTAGATTAATCATAACAGGAGGATGAATGATAATGTCCAATGAAGAGTGTACCTCTGGTTGTGGTTGTTGTATTGTATTGTTGTATTGTGATTGGGGAGGAGGGTCATCATGCATTGCTTCTTTCAAGTGTGGATTTTGATTTTCTTTATTTTCTTCTTCTTGTAACTTGCGAGCAAGGGCATGACATCTACACCTACACTCTCTAGCTCCTCTATTTCATTTGGCTTTATTATCAAGTTATGTTTGTGAAGGAGTGGGTTGATCAACCATAGGTTTCTTTTCTTCCCTAAGGGGAGGAAAAAAAGGAACCATGGAAGGTTGTTCATCCACTTTCTCCTTTACTTTATAAAATTATTTTATACGAGGAGGCATGACAAAGTTGTTATAATTATCTCGTGGTCTCTTGGATGATGCTAGGGAGTTTTATTTTGTTGGTTGAGTTTGATGGGTTGGTTCTTGTTTAGGTTGAAACATTGTTTTAGCTAGGATAGGAGTGTCGGAAGTGGATGGGGACATGTTGCAGAGAGACAATTTTGCAATTTTCTTTGCTTTAAACTTTTGGTAAGCAATGAAAAAGAAGTCTTTGCGAGGTGTTATAGGTTCCATGGGCTCGGGCTAAAAGGATTATAAGGAGAAGTTTCCTTTGGAAGACAAAGGGTTAAAGCCACTATGGTGAACAGTAAATATGTCATTTTCAAAGGGAAACTTTAAACATTTGTGTATGACCGAAGGGACAACTTTCATTGAGTGAAGCCATGGATGGCCTAGCCTTAAATGAAACTGGTCTGACTACGAGATGATGGAGAATGTGACATCCAATGTTTTAGGTCCTATTTGTAATGGAAGGATGATCGATCCTATCATAGGGAAAGAAAAACCATTGTGTGTTTTGATCCATGCTCTCAGTTTATCATAATCATCTTGATAAAGATCATGTAAGACAAAAAATTCCTCACTGATCACATTCTCTCCACATGAGGGATCTATGAGTATCCCATTAGTGGGCTTATCATAAATATGGCTGAATAATTCCCTACAACAACTCCCATCCCAACTTCTTATTGCAAGATTTTTAGAAGCTTCCAAAATTAGGGTTTTACAAAGTCATTTTTATTTTGTTAGTGATGAAGCAAAAAAATAGGAGAAATTTTTTTCTCGAGGGTTGCCACCCCTAAACCCCCACTTCAAGGGGGCTGCTGCCCCCAAACCCTTGCATGACCTTGGACCTTGGTGAGGATACATGAAGAGTGTATAGTATAGCATGATCAATCACCACATACTAACAATCTCCCACTCGGAGACTGGCCAGCCTCCACACCAAACATTACCTCCCACTTGGAGATTGATCCTAGATGAAACTGCTGCACTTATAGCTCCCACTAAAAATAAGCACCTTGGACCCTACTACTTTGTTATATTTTTAACCATCAAGACCAACCAAAGCTGAAGAGAAGCTCAACTTCTCCCTTGTCACTTCCTTTCTAAACATATCTATTAGATTGACATCTGTATGTATCTTTTCTAGCTTTACCTATCCATCCTCCAACACTGACTGAATGAAATGATATCTCATCTATATGTGTTTGGTTTTAGAGTGCAAGGTAGAATTCTTTGCAAGATATATAACACTCTGGCTATCTATAAATAAGTGATTTTCATCCTGTTGTTTGGCCAAATCTTCCATGAAAAGCTGTAGTGATATCATCTCCTTTGCTACCTCTATTGTAGAACATACTCTACCTCTATGGTGGATAAAACAACCACCTTTTTCAACCAAGAAATCCAACTCACTGCTATCCCACAAATTGTGAATACATAACCTATGATACTCCGCCTAGTATCTATATCCCATACCAAATTTGAGTCAACATATCCTTTTAAATTAGTATTAGAGCCCCAAAAACATAAACATTTATTGGATGTACCTCTAAAGTACTTGAGAATCTATTTTACTGCTTTCCACTGCTCAACTCCAAGATGAATCATATACCTACTAACAACTTTTACAACATGTGCAATATCCAGTCTTGTGCATACCATGGCATACATTAAACTACTTACAGCTGAAGCATATGGTACCTTGAACATTTTTTCTTCCTCCTCTTATGTCTTTGGACACATATCCTTTTTCAATTTAACACGAATAGGAAAAAGTGTGCAAACAACTTTGACATTCCCCATATGAAATCTTTGCAACACCTTATCAATATAATCAGCTTGAGATAATTTTTTTTTTATATTTTTCCTATCTCTTGTAATCTTCATACCAAGGATTTGTTTCACTACCCCCAAATCCTTCATAGCAAAATAATTCACTAACTAATGTTTTAACTCCTTAATGTGAACCATGTTAGACCCTTCTACAAGCATATCATAAACATATAAACATAAAATAATGTAGCTAGCATCATCTAACCTCTTAAAATAAACATAACGGTCTGAATTACATTGACTATAACCATGCTCAACCATAAAGCTATAAAATTTAATATACCATTGCCGAGGTGCTTGCTTCAAGCCATATAAACTTTTCTTTAATCTGCACACCAATTTCTCCCGAACTTTGACCTCAAATCCTTGTGGCTATTCCATATATATTTCCTCTTCCAAATCACCATGGAGAAAGGAAATTTTAACATCTAACTGTTCCAAATGAAAATATTCAATAGCCACGATACTTAAAATAGTGCATATAAAAGTCATTTTAACAATCGAAGAAAAAATCTCATCAAAATCAATACCCTTTTTCTATGCAAATCCCTTTAGAACTAACTTGGCTTTAAATCTTTTCTTACCGCCATCCTCCTCTTTCAACCTATAAACCCATTTGTCTGGTAAATCCTTTTTACCTACAGGCAACTTATAATTCCCAAGTCAATTTTTTCACCAAGGAGTCCATTTATTCTTCCATTCCATGCTCCCATTGAACCTTGGTATCCACCCGCATAGCTTCATCATAACATTCTGGTTCACCAACGTCAGTTAATAAAATAGAATACAAAGAGGGGGAATATTTTTCTGTGAGTCTACTTATCCTTGAAGATCGTCTAACATTCACTGGAGTTTGTGGTATTTGTTATTATAGTTGTTGTGGAGCATGAGGAACCAATATAACATTATTTTTCGGTGTATCATCTAGCACTACATAATCATTTTTTTTCTTCTCATGCTACTGTAACTGATCTTTGTACAACACTTTCTCATTGAATATGGCATCCCTGCTTCTAACAATTTTTTGATTTTCAAAATCCCAAAGCCTATAACCAAATTCATCAATTCCATATCCAACAAATACACATTTCTTTGATTTTGCGTCAAGCTTGGTTCTATTTTTAGAATCTACATGTGCAAATGCTTCACAATCAAAGGTTTTGAGAAAAGAATAACTCACCTTCTTACCTGTCCATGCTTCCTTTGGAATACCACAACCCAAAGGATTAGAGGGACCTCTATTAAGTAAAAAAACAACAATGTTTATAGCCTCTTCCCACATGTTTAAAGACAACCCAACATGCAATCTCATAGTTTATGCACACTCCATTATTGTTCTATTCATGCACTCAATCACTCCATTTTCTGGTGGAGTCCTTGGAACCGTTTTCTGCCTACGAATACCATTAGAGGAACAATAATCTTCAAAATCTTTGCTGCAATATTCACCAGCATTATTAGATCTGCAATATTCACCAGCATTATTAGATTTGAGACATTTTAACTTTTTACCTGTCTCATTCTCAACCAAGCTTCTCTATTTTTTAAAAGTTTCAAATACATCAAATTTCTACCTAAGGAAATAAATACATACTTTCCTTGTTGCATAATCAATAAGAGTGACATAATACTGAGATCCATAGAGAGAAGATACTTAAGTTGGTCCCCATACATCCATATGCACAATCTCCAATTTCTCATCTTTCTTTTGCTTCCCATCCTTGAGAAAACTAACTCTCTTTTGTTTTTCATACACAACTTTAATAGAAATTCATATTAATACATTTTAGACCTTGTAAAACATTCTTTGAATGAAGTAATTTCATACCTTTTTCACTCATATGACCAAGTCTATTATGCCATAGTTTAGATTCAGAATCCACAACAACTATATGATTTTTTGCCTATTAAACTGTAGCAACTATTCATGAACATTGATTTTTATCTACAATAGCTAAAGTAGAAGGAACAGTATGACCTATACAAAGATATAAGGTGCCTACTTTCACACCTTTTTCTACAACTAAGGAACCTTTTGTAACCTTCCAATTTTTATCACTAAATGTAACAACACAACCTTCATCATCTAGTTGCCCTACTGAAATTAAATTTCTACTTAACTTTGGAACGTGCCTTACCTCATGTAGTAGCCAATGATTCCCATTTTGCAATTTCATCTTGATTCTTCCCTTTCCAACAATCTAATAGGGTTAATTATCTCCCAAATAAACTAGCCAAAAATCCCCTTGGACATAATCAAGAAAATAACTTCTATGGGGTGTAGCATGAAATGAAGCTCCTGAATCTAACACCCAAGAATCATCAACATTATCAAGGGAAAGAATCAAAACATCCTCATTAGATTTATTACTTACCACATTTTTCTCTTTATTTCCTTCCTTTTTGTCTCCTTTATTTTTCTGAGACTAACAATCTTTCTTTAAATGACCTGGCTTACCGCAGTACCAACAATCCTTCTTTTCTTTGGTTTGGGACCTTTTGTCCTTTGATTTTCCTCATGACTTCCCATGAAATCCAGAATTGTTTCCTCTCTCCTTTGTTCTTCCCCTGCTTTCTGCATTCAAAACACTGCCTAATTTGGATGTTCCACCTAAGATTTTCCTACAAATTTCCTCGCTCAAAATAACACCAACAACATCATCAAATTTTGATGTATTCAAACTAGAAACATAATTTCTAACAACCATTACCAAGCTATTCCAACTTTTAGGAAAAGAAGATAGAATCAAAAGAGCCCTAACTTCTTCATCAAAGTTTACATTTATAGAAGTTAATTGACTGGTAACCGTATAACCATATTAAACTCATTTAAATGATCATCAACTGACACACCTTCTACCATTTTCATATTAAATAAACGCTTCATAAGAAATACCTTATTTGAAGTAGAAGGCTTTCATATAACTTCGCTAGGGTTTGCATCAAATCTTGAGTTTTCTTTGCTGTTGTAATATTGAACTCCACTAAATGTGCTAGGCATAAACAAATATTGCCAAGTTCCTTTCTATCCAAAATATCCCAGTCCTCATCATAAATTACTGAGGGTTTCTTAGTTTTTCCTTCTAATGACTACCATAAATCCTTCTGATAGAGGTAGTCCTCCATCTGCATCTTCCATAACTGATAGTTCTACCCATTGAACTTCTCAACCTTCAACTTACCCTTGTCTGTCATTACTCCCATTCAATCGTGAGACCTTCCTACATAGGATAACTGAACATAACCTTGCTCTGATACCACTTGTTAGGGTTAGAAGTTAGATATCTAATAGTTAAATGTAGATTTGATCAATATAATAGAGAAATAAAACACACAAAAATTATAGTAGCAACAAGACAACATAGAAAATTTAATGTGGTTCACCCAATATGGGCCACATCCAGAAAACTATAGCCATCGAATGATATTATTATCTAGTGCAAAACATATTACAATATTGTGAATAATGCCCTACTACAACTCCCATCCCAACCGCATATTACAAGCTTTTTAGAAGCTTCCAAAATTAGGGTCTTGGTTACTTGGTTTAGGGCTTTTGGTTCAATCATGGTTTGATCAAGGATGGGAGGATAAATCGTGGATTTAGGAATATTGCTAAGGGATAGTTTTGTTATGTGCTTTGCCTTAAATTTTTGATAAGATTTGAATTTTTTTTTCTCATGAGGCCTAATAGGTTCCATAGGTTCGGGCCAAAGTAAATCTAATGAGAAATTCCCATGAGAAGACACATGATTAAAAAAACAATGGTGTAATGTAAATATCTCACTGCCAAATGGAAACTTTAAGCATTTATGCACAAACAATGGGATGAATTTCATGGAGCGAAGCCATGGGTAACCTAGTTCTTCACATGAAATTGGTCCAATGATGGGATGATGGAGAATAAGACACTTTTAATGTTTTCGGTCCAACTTTTAAAGGAAGAGTTATCAAACCTATCATAGGGAAAGCAAAACCATTATGCATTTTGATCCATGCTTTTGATTTTTCATAAGTATCTTGCTAAAGCTCATGCACAAACAAGAATTCTTTAGTGATCACATTCTCTACACAAACATGATCAATTAATATCCCATTATTAGGCTTGTCATTGATTCTTCCAGCTATGTAAAGAGGACCATCTATTGGTGTAAATAAAGTCTTTTACCTAGTTAATTCATTACTAGGGGACTTATTTACACATGTTAATTTTACTTAGGTCCTAGGAAGGAATCTTTCTAAAAGGTGTTAGTTGTCATTAGTTGTTATCTTATCTTTTGACTTATTTCACATGTGACCTAGGTAGTTGTGATAAGTTGTCTCATGTGATATGATTAAGACACTTGTCATAATCTTATGACATCTTGTATCTCACCTTAGCTATATAACCATGGGATTTCTACTACATTTTTCATATTAATTGAATCATATTTGCATATGAATATTCTCTCTCTTGTGTTTTCCATTTGACCTCAAGATCTTGGCAGCCATAGACTATTCTAACATGGTATAAGAGCGGGTTGGGTACCATTGGATAGTATTTTTCTAAAGATAGTTGGTAAATATTGAAAAGTTGAGTATGCTCTTCTCTTGCATCATATTATGATCTGGAGAATCAGAAAAACTTGATATAAATAACATATTTGGGGGGTTCCTCTTTGTGGCTCTTTATTGCAGGTTCAAATCAGATCTTTTTGGTGTAAATATAAGCTTAGCATTGCATTTGGAAGGTTTGAGAAAGTTGATTTTTCCTTTTGTTTCATCCAAATCGAACATATGGGGCCAAATCTATGAGGGCTTGAAGCTGAAGAGTGGTTGCTAGATCCAGAAGGTAGTTGCATTTTTGTAGCATTTTGGGTCAAATCTGACCCTGCCATTGCATCCAGAAAGGCCAAAAACCCTAAAATCAACTTTCAATTCATCGAATTCGGAGCAGTTGTCTACTAAGGCAATTTTTTTTGCTTAGAGAGTTGTATGCCCCCCAGGCATCATAATGATAGTTCGGTACTATTTTTTCAAAAATAAAAATAAAATTTTCAATTGAAAATTTTTGATTTTATTTTTAGAAAAATGAATATTGCACCAGAAGAATATTGTTTGTAAAAGATTTTATATTTAAAAAAAATAAAAAATAAAAGTTGTTTGGCATACTCTGTTGTACACAAACCCTACGCAAGCAGGGTACTATCTGTACCCATGGGCCCCTTTCTATCGATGGTCGCTGTCATAAAATTGACACCTACAAATCAAAAGGTGACGATTTGATTTCAAAAGCGGCCTAGGAAAAAATGAAATTTGGCTCAAATAATCATCGACGAATAGTCAATTATATTTGGCAGTCAACAAATTTTAACCGGAAAAGATTCTAATTCCTTTGAAGAATCTACATAGGCATATTCGTTGGAGATTCCATCGACCTAGGTGATGTTTGATTGAACGTCAAATTTGAACTCACCGTTCCAACATATTTTGTAGGGGAGAATATTCTTTTTTGATGATCAAGAGGACGTCAAATTTAATCGGGTGAAATGATGATGTCATCAATACATCATTGATGACAACATCATCCTAATTTTTTTTTGGAACCCCTCACAGATGAGCTTTTTGATTTTGTAGTTCAACTTCAGAGCTCCATAACTTTCTCATTTTGAATCCTTTTTTCAAGCAATTATTTTTTGATTTGGGCTAATTTTCGTGCTTTATATAGTGGTGCAATCAGATTTTGGTTTTGGTGTCTATTTTTTCTAGAAATTGCAGATTCTCATAAATTTTGATACTTCATCCTCATTTTGGGAACTTCAAGAGCTCATATCTTGCTCCTATGGTAACATTTTTGGGTATTTTTTTTGAAAGTGCATATTTTTTTGAGTAGTTTCCAGTGGTGTAATTAGTTTGATCTCATATGCTGTAAAAGTTTTACTTTGAGCCTGTGGCCTATTTTGGCATATGTAAGCACTAAGAACAAGTCTATCTTGTTGTTTTTGGCATCTAGGAACTGTAAACACACTAAATATAAAGTGTCACAAATCAGATATTGCTTGGGGGATTTTGTGATTTAGTAATTTGTGGGGGGAGGGGTAATCTTGTGGTTGATTCATTTGTGGAGGTATCATGGGTTTTTCTATTCATCCTTCTATGTTAATTTTGAATGAGGATAATTATGAGTTTTGGAAGAAAGGTATCTTGACACATCTCAAGTGGCTTAAGCTTTTTCTATACCTTTATGGGGTCATACCTAAACCAAAAACACCTTGGAAGCAATCAATTTGGGGTAATAATAATGATCACATTGAAGGATTAATTGGTACATATATTGGTGTTGATATTCCTATGGAGATCTTAGATATCAAGTTCCCACACACACTTTGGACCAAGATTTGGGAGATTTTTAGAGACCATCATATCTTTCCATTCCTAGATGATCCTGCCACAAATTGTTTAATTCCCCTTGATGATGCTGATAATATACCCTATGATTATGATACTTTAGAAGAGCTTGAGTATAATAAATGTCTTGAATGTGTAGTTGACAAAGAGACTTCTCTTCTTTCTTCTCCTCATATTGAGATCACATCCTCATCTTCTATTGCAATTGATGATGCTTGTGTTGCTATAGTTTTGGCTCCTTGTGATTTAGTGCAACATGATCCTCATTGTCTTTTAGATTTGGCTACTTGTGATGGCTTCTTGAAAGGTATTTCAGACTTTTTTGTGGAGTCTCATCTTGTAGATTTGGGAGACATCATTGATAGCATTCATCTTCTCTTTGATGAAGATGCTCCTTCTTTAGTTGTTGCGAGGGAACACCTTGACCCTCTTGTTCAATATCTACATGATCATTCTTTGTAGTTTGACGTGATTGTGGATAATTTTGGATAACATTTGGAGGAGGCTTCTTTTTCTTTAGAGGGGATATCTTTGTCTTTGGATCATGTTCTACATTCATCTCTACTAGATTTTGGATTGTCCACTTCAATAGTGTGGCCTAGAACACCTGTTTGGAGTGTATCAGCTTTCAACATCAACATGGAGACATTTGAGCATGCTTCAGAGACATCATCACACATCATCCATATTCCTGATATCTTGCATACCATATTGGTTTTGTTTCTTCCTAAGGGGAGGAATTTTGTTTGAAAATATTGGATCATCTTCAACATTCAATGTCGAGCTTCTACCATCATTGTAGGAGATTCAACATTGAGGGGGGGCTGCATTGTATCTCTTCTTCTTCTCTCTTATGGGGGGAATTTTTCCTCACATGGGGTTTTGACCTTCTCATGCATCATTGAGAGCATTATTTTTTTGTATTTCATCTCTCTTTTGGGGAGGAGTTTTGTTCCACTGGGTTTTCTCCTTTTCTCCATTTGTGAGAGATTAAATTTGTATATGTACATGGGTACCTAACATGGCCCAGTAGCTGAGACCTATTCTTGCATATTTATGTCATTTTCATAGTAATCTACTACTCCGTAAGTTTCACTTAATGGGGTATGTTGGTGTAAATAAAGTCTTGTACCTAGTTAATTCATTACTGGGGGACTTATTTACACATGTTAAGTTTACTTAGGTCCTAGGAAGGAATCTTTCTAAAAGGTGTTAGTTGTCATTAGTTGTTATCTTATCTTTTGAATTATTTCACATGTGACCTAGGTAGTTGTGATAAGTTGTCTCATGCCATATGATTAAGACACTTGTCATAATCTTTTAACATCTTGTATCTCACCTTGGCTATATAACCAAGGGGTTTCTACTACATTTTTCATATCAATTGAATCATATTTACATATGCATATTCTCTCTCTTGTGCTTTCCATTTGGCCTCAATATCTTGGAAGCCATAGCCAATTCTAACACCATTGGGTGCACGCTTTATTATGTCATGTTGTGACAAAGCAACGTCAAGGGGCATTTTGGTGAGGCCCTTATGAGGTTGAACTTCAATGAAGTTGAATGAAGGGTTTATAGTATACTTCTCTTTATTTCTTATGTGATTTTGCATGATGTGACCAAGGCTACACACCATTTATATTCCTTGTTCATTTTTAATCAACTTTCTTATGTTTTCTATCATAGGAACTACATTACCAATGATGGATTCAAAACTCGCAAAGTTTTGCAACTTCTCTAACTCTTCATCTATTCTTCTTAGGTTATTTTGAGGGACATTAGCAACCCTTGATTCAACATTAGTGACATTAGTTGTTGGTAAGGAGGTTATAGGAAATTAAGTGTCAATGGTAAGGTCCATAGTGGGTTGACTAGTGTCAACACTATGAGTGAAAGAGTTAGAAAACCTAAGATCCATGGTGAGTGATGTATCGCAGGATGAAATGAGTCTCGAACTACATCTCACGACAATATTGGTAATAGGAAACCAAGTTGTGAAGCTCATACAAGTTTCAAAAACCCAAGATGCACCCAAAATGGAGAATAGGTAAAATACAACCAAATACCCTAGAATGTAAAGTGTAATGCAAGTATGTAAAAGCAATTTCTAGATTTTAAACAAGATAAATTTTTAATTACGCTATGTAAAAATTTGAAAATGATGTAAATTTGAATTCAAATAATGCACTAATTTTGACAAATGAACCTTAATATAAATAATTTTAGAAAATAGAAATTCTAGAAACTAAAACAATAGACTGGATGCAGGAATACATAATATAGAAACAATGTTTTTAACACTCAGAAATTTAGAAATGCCTTGATTAGGGACTCATTCACCCATGGAAAAATGGGTCTAACTTTGAGGGTTTTTAAAAATTAATTTACATATTTCTGAGTTAATTTCTATGCTTTTCAAATTCTGGTTTCAAACAAGTGGTTACAATTTCATATTTTTGGAAATGCAAGTGCAAAATAATGTTAAATGACAAGAAAAAAGATCTAATTTGAGATTAAATTTTGATTTAATTTTCTGATGCAAATGATTGATCATTCAATGTTATGTAAACACTATGCAAAAGGATTGAGTCTTTTGAATTTTTCAGATTTTAAAGGATACAAAATGCAAACCTAAAACCCTAAATGAGATGTAAACTAATGCAAGTAAACAATCCTAAATGAGATGCAAACCAATGCAATGCAATGCAAATGAATGCAAATCCTAGATGTAGGGTTGAAATGGACTCCAAAGTTAAAAAAAATATGATGCTCAAAAGTCAGGTTCACCAAAATGAAACATAGAAAAATAGGTGAGCTAAAATGTGGGATCAAAATATGTGGGGAAAGGGACCTATTTTCCTTTATTTCATTAGGAAATGAGATCCCCACAAATAATTGACTAACAACCCTTAGGTGAATCAACTCAATGTGAGAATCTTTAGATTTCTTTATGCTTTGAGGACGGGGGTCAAGTTCAAACAACACTTTTGGGATAAAAATTAAAAATAGAAAATCAACCTAATTATGCCAACTCAAACTTGAAACATCAATATAAAACTCAATATTAGTAGAAGTAGAAAACTGATTGTAGATCTGAGAAGGGTAGAAAGGTGTTTACTGGTCACCAAAAGTTAGTTTTTGAAGGAAAAATGAGACTCATTTGCCCATAGGTGAATGGGTCTTTTTTCAAATTTTTCAAAAATCTTTCTGGAGCCTTTGGTGTTGATCTATAGCTTCTGATTTGTTCAGGTTTTAGTGTTGAAAAGTTGGAAATCAGATCTATAGGTTAGATTATGTGATTTTACAACTTGACAAATTTTCCAATCTTGCACTTCAAGAGGTCTCCAATCCTTCTTCAACCTAAATCTACAACACACATACAAGAGGGATTTTTTTGTTTTATTTTTGGTGAATGGGGGTTTGCCTTGGTCAAACCCCATTTTGGTAATCAAACCTTGAAATGAAATAAAGCATGAAAGAGGGAATGAAGAATGAATAATGCTATGTTACCACTCAACAAAACCTTGGATGGAACTCAATAATGGAGATCTCGGAAGGTCTAAAACTTGCATGAAATGGATTCAATGTATGTGGATCTTGATGCTTGAATGATGCTTTGAATGCTTGACTTGAATCTTGAAACGGACATCACAATGTTAGCTCCAAAAACATGCATGATGCAAGAAGACTTTGACATGATGATTAGATCTTGAATGCTGCAATAAATCTCTGATAAATCTTCCCTTGAATGCTCTTGATCATCAACTTTTCTCTTGTGAAAATTCTTTTCAGAATTCTCTTGAGATGACCATAAAATTCTAGGTGAAATTTAGTGAAATAACGTTGTATTTATAGGTATGTATCCTTAATTTCCCAAAATTCAAATTTTACAAGCTGACATTGAAATATGGATTTAGGGACCTTAAAATACCACCAAAAATATATTTTAAATTTAGGTCGAAAGGTATAGGGAGGACCCATTTGGCCATGGGCGAATGGGTCCTAGGTCCCTATTCCTGGAACACACATTGCTCAAGGTAAATCACATTATGTGTTGGAATTAATTATTATTGGGTTTCCCATTTGGAAAATGTAATTAGGCTTGTAAATGAATAATAGGGATTATTAAGGAATAATTAAGTCCAATTTTATTAAGAGGTCCCAAACAAGTGTGAAAATGTAAAGGGATACATTTTTCAACACCAAATTAAGGAATTATTAAGTCCATTTTAATTAGGAGGGCCCAAAAAAAGTGTGAAAATGTAAAGTGATACATTTTTCTACACTAAAGTTAGTACTAAAGGATTTGAGTTGGTAAGGCAAAGAGATCCCAGTCTTAAATTTATCTCAAATAACAAACGTCATCTATTGAATGTACTATCTAATCAAAATGATGCTCTCACAAGGATCTAAGTTCACACCAAAGGAGTTCAATAATTTTTGTGAAGAACATGGAATAAAGAGTAATCTATCTTTTGATAGAAATCCCCAATAGAATGGGGTAGTGGAAAGGAAGAATAGGATTGTTCAAGAGATCACAAGGACTATGTTGAAGGAAGAAAATTTGCCCGATGTTTATTGCAAAGAGGCAGTTCATACTTCAGTATACATTCTCAACAGAGGGTTGTTAAGAGTGAACAACACTAAGAACCCTTATGAGTTATGACATGGAAGAATTGCAAATGTCAAGTATTTTAGAGTCTTTGGAAGAAAATGTTACATCAGAAGAGATGAAGATGTTTTGGGAAAGTTTGATTCAAAAGCTGATGAGGATATATTTCTTGTATATTCAAATCATAGTAAAGTATATAGGTGCTACAAAAAAAGAATAGGAAAGATAGTTGAATGTACAAATATTACGGTTGATGAATATTTACATCAAAATATATATGAAGTTGAGAACTGTGGATTTGATGCACCTCCCTACTTAGAAGAAGAAGAAGTAGAAGTTGAGAGAAAGAAGAAATAGTAGAAAAGCATAGTAAGATTCTTTCCAAGTATGTTCAAATAAATCATTTAGAGGATTAGATTATTGGAGATCTAAGAATGAAGGAGTGTTGACTAGGAGAAGGCTTGCAAAGACAAATGAACAAATAACCTTTTGTTTACTATCAAAGATAGAACCATTTTTTTTTTCTAATGCTAACAAGGATGAAGGATGGATACAATAAATGGAAGAATAATTGAATTAGATTGAGAAGAAGAAAAATTGGGAATTGGTTCCAAGGCATGTTAACAAAAATGTGATAGGAACAAAGTGGGTTTTTCAGGAATAAGTTGAATTAAGATGGAGAAGTTGTAAGACAAAAAACAAGATTGGCATGTAAAGGTTATAGGTAGAAATAATTGATTTTGAGGAGACATTTGCTTTGGTATCAAGAATGGAAGCAATTGGAATGTTTCTTGCTTTTTCAGCCCATAATGACTTCAAGGTATATTAGATGGATGTTAAATTAGCTTTCCTAAATGGAGATCTAGAAGAAGTATATATAGAGTAGCTTGATGGATTTCGGTTATTAGTAGACCCAAACATGGCATGAAAACTCAAAAAGGAATTGTATGGTCTCAAACAAGCTCTTAGGGCTTGGTATGCAAGGTTGGACAAGTACTTTGTTTAACAAGGTTTCAAAAAAGGTACCATAGATAGTAATCTTTACTTCAAGATTGAGGATGAATTTTTTTTGATAGTTGTTGTATATGTTGATGATATAATTTATTTGGTGGAAATGATGAGATGTGAAAGAGGTTTGCTAAAGAAATGTAGAAGGAATTTGAAATTTGTATGATAGGTAAGTTATCCTTCTTTCTCGATCTTCAAATTTCTCAACTAAATGATGCTATGTTTATTTCTCAAGAAAAGTATGTCAAAGAGATGCTGAAGAGGTTTGGTATGGAAGATTTCAAACTAGTGAGTACTCCTCTAGTAACTAGTTTTCATTTGAAAAAAGATGATGAGTCTCCCTTGGCTGATAAAACTCTATATAGATCTATGATTGGAAGCTTGTTGTATAGTTTAACTGCTTCAAGATTTGATATTATGCATGTGATATGTTTGGTTGCAACATTTCAATTGAATCCAAAAGAAACTCATGTGAAGGAAGTCAAGATAATCTTTAGATATTTGAAGAGAACTCTGGATTATGGATTATGGTATCCAAAAGGTAACAAATTTGATCTGAGTGAATACATTGATGCTGATTGGGCTGGTTGTGTTGATGATAGAAGGAGTACCTGTAGTGGTGCTTTCTTTATAGGGAAAAGGTTGGTTTGATGTTATAGTAAGAAGAAATATTAAGTATCTTTATCAATAGTAGAAGAAAAATATATTGTTGCAACATCTTGTTGTACTCAAGTGTTGTGGATGAAGCAAACATTGAAGGATACCAAGATAAAGTATGATGAGACCATTCCCATTCTATGTGATAATAAAAGTGTTATTAATATTTACAAGAATCTAGTGATGCATTCTAGAACCAAATACATATCAATCTAGTATCACTTTCAGAGAGAGAAGGTCACATATAAAGAAGTGAAGTTGGAGTATGTATCTACAAAGGATCAGGAATTGCAGACATTTTCAAAAAGGCACTTGCAAAGGATACATTTGAATATCTCAGACAAAAGTTAGGGGTAATTTCCCCTCCTTGCAAGATGTATAGTTGGTGCATCTATCCATGGGGAGTAATTCAAGTCATATCTTTATTCTTGGACTGATGAGGACCACGTCTTAGGGGAGTAGGTAGTGGTTGTTGCTGTCAGAGGGAGAGATTGTGTACCCAAGGGGGAGAAAAATTCCATTTCCCTGTTGGAATATGTGCCTCAATTCTTACTCTCATGTAACTCCTGCAGGGCAAAGTCGCAATGACATTATTCATGTCTGGCCAACTAACTGTTCTGAATCTTGTTGAAATGTCCATGTCACCAAGACAGAGGTGATGTCTTGCTAAATGAAGTCCATTGCTATAACATAGAGCATTCGTTGTGACCTTTTATCGATTGGAGACCTCTGACCGATAGTATGTTCCTATCGGGTGTTAATGCAGTTGTCGGAGTAGCTCAAGCGCTCGGGGAGAAGTCTCAGCAATGAAGGAAAGGTCACGCTGATGGGAGTTTTCACTTGGTGCCTTCGCGGTGGCAAAAGACTTCAGTATGAAGTCTTGGCGAAAGGCGCCTAGTCTCGCCGACGGGGATGCAACTGAAGTCATCGGTGTAGCTATCGATGCATGGTGAAACGTCTTGGTGAAGTCAAATGTCTTGCCGACCCAGCAAGACATGGGTGCTCGGTATGTGGTCTTGGCAAGTGACTTAAGACCTCGGTATAAGGTCTTGGCGAAGATGATAAGTCTCGCCGACTCTTTGATGCTTCGGTGTGACATGTTCGGTCGGTGTGAGGTCTTAGCGAAAGACTTAAGTCTTTCCGAGTCGGTAAGGCTTGGATGAACTTGGTGAAAGATGAATGTCTTGCCGACTGTCAGATGCTTCGGTGAAACTTGGCGAGACCCAACGAAACATCTTTGCGAATGGAAAGTCTTGCTGATAGAAAAGTGGAAGTCGCTGTGAGCTTGTGAGCATCAGTATGAGTCTAGCTGATAAAAAATCTCTTGCCGATAGGGATGCATTGGATGTCGATGGATTCGATAAGTCTCATGGCATTTGTTATAATGTCCTACTGACTGTTGGGATCTATGACGATATCGATATAAAGTATTTGTGGCATCGGGGAGACACTGTTAGTGTCTCACCGATATACCAACAAAGTTGAATGCCCTTGAACAGTTTGACCATCCTATGTGGAGCCTCATGGACCAATCAGAGGAAGCATTTTCAAATGGGTGGCAATTAGATTTTTGCAACTGTTGTGATGCTAGAGCTGAACAACATGCAGGGAAAAATCAATTGCTCGAGAGGAAAATTTCTATGATGGGGCAATGGCAGATAAGGACGAACAGAAGGAAAAAAATAGAATGTGATAAGATTTAAAGGATCGATTCTGATTTGAAATCTCGATGAGTAAGATTGGATTGATGAGAGATTTTCTGTAACTAGATGAAAAGTGAATGAAGCTACTGTGAACTAATACCAAAGAGTTGTATCTCTAATTGTATGTAATTTTTGTTACTATAATACAAAGAGATTCAACTTGGTGTGGTGGGTTTTTTCCCGAAAGGGTTTCCCATGTAAATTTGTTGTTCATTGTCTTTGAGTATCTTCTCTATTTCTGCAAATCTTTCATGTGTATCTTAATTGAATTGTAATTAGAAAAATTAAAAGTATTGTCTACTTACTTCCCTATGGTTTTGATGTTAGGAAAGTTGTTTCTATACCATTGCTTTCCTTACAAGTGGTATCAAAGCCTGGCTAATTGTGTTGTCCTTGTGAGTGGGTTGGGTTTTTTGTGTCAATCCTTTTCCAGTGGGAGTTTTGTAGAGTTCTGTTAATTTAATTACAAATTAGGATGGCTAGCACATCCAGGAAGATGGAAATAGAGAAATTCAATGGTAGCAACTTTGAGTTTTAGAAACTCAAAATGGAAGATCTGTTAGTAGACCGAAATCTTTGGACTACTGTGTTTGGAACAATGCCTCAAGGCATGAAGTACGAGAATTGGGATCTTTCAGATAGAAAGTCTAAGGGGATGATAAGGCTCTATTTGGTAGATTTTGTTCTTCTGAACATTCATGAAGAAAATACTGCCTCTTCCTTGTGGAAAAGAATAGAATTTATTTATCAGGGCAAGTCCCCGGTGAACAAGCTATTCTTGAGGAAGAAGCTGTACTCTTTGAGAATGCAAGGGGGAGGATCTGTTGCTGATCACTTAAATGCTTTCAACATGCTAATTGCTCAATTAACATCTATTGGTGTGAATATTGAAGATGAAGATTGTTGCATGCTGCTGCTATGTTCTTTGCCAGATTCTTGGGATCATCTGGTGATGGCTATTGGGAGTAGGACATCCACTTTCAAGATGGAAGATGTTGTTGCTTCTTTGTTGTAAGAAGAGATGAGAAGAAAATCTTCTGAGATGACAAAGGAGGCTCTAGCTGTCAGAGGCAGATTGAAGGAGAAAGGCAAGAAGAAGGACAAGAAATTCAAATCGAAATCAGAAGGGAGATCAAAGTCTCCTGGCAAGAAGTCCAAGGTGAAATGTTGGAATTGTGGGCAACCTGGTCATGTCCAAAAGGATTGCAAGGAGGAGAAAAAGAAGAAATCTTCTAGAAATGATTCTTCTCAGAGTGATGCAGACGCCTTCATTGCATCTTTGGCTACACGAGCATCAGATGATGTCTAGCTGATTGATTCTGGAGCATCTTTCCATATAACATCTCATAGAGATTGGTTCACAAAGTATGAAGAATACAATGGTGGAAAGGTGTAATTGGCAAGTGATTCATCTTTGGAAATTGTTGGTCGTGGAAGAGTCAGAATTCAATTCCCTGATGGAAGAGTGAAGGGAATCAATGATGTGATGCATATACCAGGTCTGGCTCATAATTTACTTTCTATAAGCTAAATGATATCAGAGTGCATGCCACATTCTCTGGAAATGGCTGCAAGATGACTAGAGGCTCTATGGTGCTGGCTAGGGGTGCTCGAATTGGTACCCTGTACAAGTTGGATGCACATGCTATACAATGAAATAGTGTCTCTGCAAAGTCACTTAAGGCTGCTCATGGAGAAAAGAAGGAAAACATTCCTGATGGAGTAAATGCCATGGAGGTTAAACTTCCAGCAGAAAAGACTATGCTCTGGCATCATAGGCTTGGCCACATTGGTGAAAAAGGTTTAAAAACCTTGAAAAATAAAAACCTGGTAGAAGGGCTTGAAGATTGTAACCTTGAGTTTGAATTTTGTGAACATTGCATATATGGTAAACAACACCATGTTTTATTTTATTCCAGTCCTCACAAATCTTCTAGTTTGCTTGATTATATTCATTCTGATGTGTTTGGTCCAGTGAATGTTCCTTCTCTATCTAAATCAAGATACTATGTGTCATTTATTGATGATTATTCAAGAAGAACATTTGTATACTTTCTGAAATGTAAATCAGAAGTGTTCAGTTAGTTTAAGGAATTTAAAAACTTTGTTGAAAATCAGACTGGTAGGAAAATAAAATGCTTAAGGACTGACAATGGCAGTGAGTTTTGTCAGATGAATTTGAAAGGTACTGTACAGATCATGGGATTAAAAGACATAAGACTACACCTTATACTCCACAAAAAAATGGAGTTGCTGAAAGGTTCAACATGACAGTAATGGAAAGAGCACGAAGTATGCTGAGCAGTGCTGGCTTGGAGGAGAAGTTCTGGGCTGAAGCAGTCTTTACAACATGTTACTTGTTAAATTGTTCTCCTAACTCTGCTCTTGTTGAGAAGACGCCTTTGGAAGCATGGTCTGGAAAGAAGCCCTCTCTAAGACATTCATGTCTTTGGCTATGAGGCATATGCATATGTGCCATTTGAAAAAAGATCTAAGTTGGAAAACAAAGCTGTGAAGTGTATTTTTATTGGCTATAACGCTGGAATAAAAGGATACAACCTTTGGAATCCTAAGACTGAGAAGGTTTTGTACAACATAAGTGTTATCTTTCATGAGCTGAAAACTTCTACATTGGATCTGTAGTCAGAGAAGAAATCAAAAAATGAAAAGGATGTAGTAGGAATTCCTCTGACACCAGATAAAGAGGAATTGAAAAAACAAAATGTACCTAATACTGAGGAGAGCTCAAGTAGTTCTGAAAGTTCTGAAGAAGATGAAGAACCACCTCAGCCTCAGCCTGTGAGGAGGTCAACTCGTGAAAGAAAGCAACCTGATAGGTATGGGTTTTCTTTAATAGAGTCTACTTGTGCCTATGCTTTAATATCTAGCACTAATGAACCTAGGACTATGAAAGAGGCATTTAAAATGTCTAATTCAAATTCTTGGTTGGAAGCCATGAATGAAGAAATGGCATCATTAGAAAAGAATGATACCTGGAGTTTGGTTCCATTGCCTAAAGGCAGAAAAGCTATGGGCTACAAATGGATATTCAAAAAGAAAATTGGTTTGGATGGTAGTGTAGAACAATACAAAGCAAGGCTGGTTGCAAAAGGTTATTCCCAGGTAGAGGGAATTGATTATGGAGAAATATTTTATCCTGTAGCTAAGCTGACATCTATTAGATTTCTTTTGTCACTTGCAGTAGCGTATGACTTAGAAATTGAACAGATGGATGTGAAGACAACGTTTCTTCATGGTGATCTTGAAGAAGAAATTTATATGTCCCAGTCGGAGCACTTTGTGGAAAAAGGTAAGGAAAGACTGGTTTGCAAGATAAAGAAATCTCTGTATGGGTTAAAATAGTCTCCTAGAATGTGGTACCAGAAATTTGACACTTTTGTTTTGTCATTGGGATTTGTAAGATCAAAATGTGATCATTGTGTATATTACAAAGCTGAAAGTGATCAAGTCCTTATTATTTCTCTATATTGATGATATGCTATTCATAGGCAATAGTAAGCTAATGATTTCTGATCTTAAGTCTCAGTTGTCTGCAAAGTTCGAAATGAAAGATCTTGGTGCAGCAAGGTATATTCTGGGGATGGAGATAAATAGGGATAGGAATAGTAGAAAACTTTGGCTTAGTCAGAGTAAGTATATCATGACTGTTCTAGAGAGATTTTGTATGATTGATTGCAAACAACTAGTTGTTCTAGTTATGCAGGGAACAAAGCTATCTATTTAGGATTGTCCAAAATCTCCTTTTGAGATGGAGGACATGATCAGTGTGCCCTATGCAAGTACAGTTGGAAACCTTATGTATGCCATGGTCTGTACAAGGCCAGACATTGCCCAAGCAGTGGGAGTTCTTAGTCAGTTTATGGAAAATCCTGGAAGTACACATTGGGATGCTGTGAAGAGAGTGTTTAGATATCTGAAGGGAATTTCAAACTATGGTTTGTGTTACCATGGTAACTTGGTTGAATCACAGAGGATTGTCAGTATTCTATGTTATGTGGACTCTGATTGGGTAGGGGACATTGATAGCAGAAGATCCATCAGTGGATATGTTTTCATGATGAATGGTGGTGCAATGAGTTGGATGAGCAAGCGGCAGGCTGTAGTCACTTTGTCCACTATAGAGGTAGAATACATGGCAGCTACACATGCCTATAAAGAAGCAATCTGGTTAAAACATTTGTGTTCTAACATTGGTTTTGATGTAGGAAAAATTACTATTTACTATGACAGCCAGAGTGCTATATGTTTGGCAAAGAATCCTACTTTCCATGCCAGAACAAAACATATAGATGTACAATATCACTTTGTACAAGATATGGTGGAGGATGGGAAGGTCTCTTTGGAGAAAGTGGATACTCTGGAGAATGTTGTAGATGCATTGATGAATCTTGTGAGCACAGACAAATACAAGTGGTGTGCCAGTTTGATGGGCCTCTTGGCCCATGTTTTTTAAGAGTTCGTTTATGCTTTGGAGGTGTCAGTAAGATCTTCGTCAAGTGGGAGCTTGTTGGAATATGTGCCTCAATTCTTACTGACATGTAACTCTTGCAGGGAAAATTCACTGTGACATTATTCATGTCTGGCCGACTAACTGTTCTGAATCTTGTTGAAATGTCCATGTCGCCAAGACAGAGGTGATGTCTTGCTGAATGAAGTCTATCGCTATAACATAGAGCATTCACTGTGACCTTTTTTCATTTGGAGACCTCTGGCCGATAGTATGTTCCTATCAGGTGTTAATGCGGCTGTCGGAGTAGCTCAAGTGCTCGGGGAGAAGTCTCAGTGATGAAGGAAAGGTCACGCCGATGGGAGTTTTCACTTGGTTCCTTTGCGGTGACAAAAGACTCCGGTATGAAGTCTTGGTGAAAGGCACCTGGTCTCGCCAATGGGGATGCAACTAAAGTCATCGATGTAGCTCTCGGTGCACGGTGAAATGTCTTGGCGAAGTCAAATGTCTTGTTGACTCGGCAAGACATGGGTGCTCGGTATGTGGTCTTGACTGGTGACTTAAGACCTCGGTATAAGGTCTTGGCGAAGACAATAAGTCTCACTGACTCTTTGATGCTTCAGTGTGACATGTTCGACCGATGTGAGGTCTTAGTGAAAAACTTAAGTCTTGCCGACTCGGTAAGGCTTGGATGAACTCGGTGTAAAGTCTTGGCGAAAGACGAATGTCTTGCCAACTATCAGATGCTTCGGTGAAACTTGGGAAGACCCGGCGAAACATCTTAGCGAATGGAAAGTCTTGCCGATAGCAAAGTGGAAGTCACTGTGACCTTGTGAACATCGGTATGAGTCTAGCTGATAAGAAATCTCTTGCCGATAGGGATGCATTGGATGTCGATGGATTTGATAAGTCTCATGGTGTTCGTTATAACATCCCGCCGACTCTTGGGATCTATGACGATATTGATATAAAAACTTTGTGGCATCGGGGAGACACTGTTAGTGTCTCACCAATATGCCAACAAAGTTGAACGCCCTTGAACAGTTTGACCATCCTATGTGGAGCCTCGTGGACCAATCAGAGGAAGTGTTTTCAAATGGGTGGCAATTAAATTTTTGCAACTATTGCGACGCTGGAACTAAACAACATGTAGGGAAAAATCAATTGCTCAAGAGGAAACTTTATATGATGGGGAAATGACGGATAAGGATGAACAAAAGACAAATATTAGAATGTGATAAGATTTAAAGGATCGATTCTGATTTGAAATCTTGATGAGTAAGATCGGATTGATGAGAGCTTTTTTGTAACTAGATGAACAGTGAATGAAGCTACTATGAACTAATACTAGAGAGTTGTATCTTTGATTGTATGTAATTGTTGTTACTGTAATACAAAGAGATTCAACTTGGTGTGGTGGGTTTTTTCCCGAAATGGTTTCCAATGTAAATTTGTTGTTCATTGTCTTTGAGTATCTTCTCTATTTCTACAAATCTTTCATGTGTATCTTAATCGAATTGTAATTAGAAAATTTAAAAGTACTGTCTGCTTGCTTCCTTGTGGTTTTGACATTAGGAAAGTTGTTTCTGTACCATTGCTTTCCTTACATTCCCCTTTATCCTTGATTTCAAAGGGGGAGAGAATGTGCACATTAGGTTGGTTATTTCATCAATGCCAAAGGGGGAGATTGTTGTAGTTTTAGTTGTCATTGATGTCAAAATTTTTATGGAGAGTGTTGTAGTTTGACTGTTTGGTTGCCAAAGTGAGAAATACTCCACATTTCTCCATTGATGCTGTGTTTCTCCTATAGTTTTTAGGACAACTTCATGTTGTGTCAAGGCATGTGTGATCCAAGTTTCAAGTCTTTTGGGTTACCAGAAAGGTATTTTTAAGGGTGATAAACTGAAGTCTGTGTTGATTCTATGTGGTTTTTCTCAGAGGTGCAAAGGTTGGCTCCGCATATCTCTACATTTACAAATATGGTTATGTGGTTCAAAATTTAATTTCTTTGAGATGTGAAGGTGTTATATCCAAAGTTTCATTTCAATAATCCTTCTATAGAGAAAGTTGGAAGTGTCAGTGTATTGGACTGTGTTGTCTAGAGATTGGTTTCATTGTCTGTTGGCTTGCACTAGCTTATTGTTGCATGAAGTTGTGAAAGGGATGTATGAGAGTGTTCCTAAATATAATGTGATGCTTGTTGCTTCTCCAAAAAGTGTTGTTTGGATTCTTCGATAGAAGCTATGTTCAAGAATGAATCTTTTTCTGGTTTATGCTTTAGCTAAGGCCAACTAAGGCATGTTGATGCGTGCCACAAGTTCAAGTGTGAGCAGAGATCATGGAGTGTTTGAAGGTGTTGTATGGATCATTCCAACTCATTTGTGAGAAACACAAATAATGTTTGATCTTTCTTGTGTACTGCCAATGTTTGTGAAGGTCAACATGCTACAAGTTACATGTTTGCTGGTTTTGGCTAACCTAATTTGTATTTGCAAAGCACATAGATGGAATTTATAGAAGTTCAAAGGTGTGAAGATAGTTTGGGACTAGGTTAATCATGTGTTGGAATCCACAAGGCGTGTTCTCTTCTTGGTGTTGCGTGTAGTCTTTTGGTTCTTTCCCTCTACATGTTTCATATTATTTATTTTATATTTGACTGAAATACAAATATAATATTCCTTATTGTAGGCCAACATGTGAGACATAATCAATATAATATCATGTATAAATTATAAACCTAGTTGATCTATGGTGAAGTAGTAGTGAAAAATGATGATAATTGTGATAGCGACTGAAAAAGAAAGAATAGTTGTGGCAAATCATATTTGGTTTCATCTTGATCAAATCTCTGTGATAAAAGGGAAGTGAATAAGTGTGCTTGATTTTTTGCTGGAGGCAATGAGCCAAAGAAATAACTTCTTAATTATTGAAAGTAGTGAGCTAGTAGGCAGCTGAGATGACACTTGTAGAGGTTGTAAAGAAAAATTACAATCATCAAAAGGATTGAGCTTAATTGTTAGTTTTAGACAGTGGAAGAAATTCCATTCTTTAATCATTCTTGAGTGTGTGCTCAGATGAGGGAGTTGTAGCTTCCTTGGGTTGTAGCCCTAAAAAAAAGTTGTATAGACAAGGAGTTGTAGCTTCCTTAGATTGTAGCCCTAAAATAAAGTTGTAAATGTTGTTCATTTCATGAGGCTGGATTGGGACAATAGCTCCTAGTAGCTTTTCTCACCATGGTTTTTCCCTTGTTGGGTTTTCCACATATATCTGGTGTTGTGTTATGTTGTGCATTATCTTCATATTTCATGTTCCTATTTATGCAGACGAGTTTTAAGTATCTGATTGCTTAGGAGGGTTTGATAATTCATAGAATACTGATGCACCCCCTCAGTATTTTAGTGTGTTAAAAAATGACATCCCATTGAAAATTACTAAGGATAATTGTGAGGTCATGAATCCAATATATGAATTAGATAAGCTCTTCAATGATCCTATTCCAGACCTTGATTGGAAAGAGCCTGAGATCACAACATTAAAAGAAATCTCTAGGCTAGTAATTGAGTTCAATCAGATTTGGATATATAGACATATGCATTTGCTAAAGGCCAATGGAGTGGTGATCACATATCCCCCTAGAAGAAAGAGAAAACAAAAGGTAATTGATGAGTTGGGGTATGCTTATTGTTTGGGAAAGAAAATAAATATTGTGGAGGCTAAGGATCTTGAAGATGATTGGGGACCACCCTCAAAAAATATAAATTGACAACATGACTATTCTAGAGTAGTCACATGAACTTGATCAAGAAGGAAGCTCAGATAAAGGTTAGGATGTTGAACCCACTAGAGTCACAATTGAAGGACATCAAGATATTGAAAACCTTGATAGCTTAGAATTACATGAATTGATCACACATGAGAGTCATATTGAAAAGAAAGAATCCATGAGCAGAAAGATCAACAAGAAAAGAGACAAGAATTGGTAAGGCCAAATTAAGACATACCTAATTGGTTGGCCCAACAATTGTCTCCACCATTGCAGGTACAACTGGTGCTTCTAGATTTTAAAAGTATGATGCAAGAGATGAAAACACCAAGGCATAAGGCCAAGGAAAGAGTTAGACACACTGTTAGGAGAAATGAATATGGTGGGAAGGTTCTCCAGGTAGCCACTCCCATTGGAGAAAAGGATAAACATAAGGTTACTGCCCAAGATTATCAAATATGAATAGTTAACCTAGGGAACTCATCACAAGAGCAACAATTAGAAGAAATGAGGATGAACTTAGAAGAAAATGTTGCTCATATGAGGAAAGATAAGAAAAAGAAAAGGGAGTTGAAGGAGTGTATAGCTCACATGAAAAAATTCATCAAATCCATATAGCTCAACCAAGTTAGTCTCTGATAGAGTTGTCTCTTAATCTAATGCTGATGACAAAAGAACAAGTGGATGCAATCAAAGGCTTGAAGCACAAAATGAGTGCGTTCAATGACTGGATAGGAAGACTGATGTAACATGGTGAAGAAAGGATAAGGGAAGCTATTGACAAGTGTAAAGAAGAATCCAACTATCTTAGAAATTCTAAAAGAATATTAGCTGAATGTAAAGATTACATGGAACAAAATGATATAGATCTACGACGATTGGAGTCTGTTCAAAATATAGATGCCCAGTTATTGCTAGCGGAGAAGGTGGTAATGGAATAGGATGTTACAAAGTTAAAAACCTAAAGATTACAATTGATTTAGGAGAGATATTCACTATTGCAATGTATGAAAGAGTTGGAGAAGATGGTAGACAAGGACTTAGACCTCATGGAATCATTGACACAACATATTTGTGATCAGGACAACTTGGGACACAATGATGTTGAGGTAAAATCATTCAAATTTTGTCTTGAAAAAGTGATTAATGAACCCATTTAGTTATTAAATCGAGAAGCCATAGAAGAAATGATCAGGTATCAAAATCACATGGGAAGATATGAGATTGATGTGATATCGAGAAATGAAGCTATGATAGATGTGACAAAAGAGTATGCATGACAAAAAATTAGTTGGAAGATAATGACAAATATCCCAAGGGAGGATATAAATTAGGTGCTGATGGCTTTCAGAGAATATAATGTCAGAAAGGGAGGAGACGAGTCTACAAAGGAAATATTTGAAGGCGAATAGTGGGTAACCAGGAAGAAGGAAGAACTAGGTTTTTTGATCAGTTGGTAGAATTGAAAGTTTTTCTTGGCTTTCATCAACAAATATTTTTTCCCAAAATTAGAACTAATCATCAAGGTCAAGAATTTTGAAGGGAAGTGCCAACGACTTATTCTTATGTTCTGAAGAGTAAAGAAATCCTGATAGACATTTGCCCATGATTTTGATGAAGAGTAGGGAGGCAATTGTCCAATAAACACAATTCAAGCCTTTTAAATAATTTTTTCAACCCTTAAAACCCTAACTCTTTCCTACTCAATTCTACCAAATTTCCCTTGTAGCCATCCAACTAGTGGAATTTGTGCATATCTCACAAACTACTCACCAAACCCACAAACCAATTAGCATTTCAAGAACCCATTAGGGTGCAATTTAACATATATCAAGACCTCATACACTTACTTTGGAACAACACCTCTTAAACTAAAATTGAACACTGAATAGGGCTCCAATTAGCCCACTTTTACAAAGCAACTCTATCCTGTACAACTTTCCAACAATAAATTCCTTTAGATAGTCTTGTATTCGGTCACAAAATGTTAGAATCCACCATTTCCATCAAGAGAAATGCTTACTAAGGCACCTTAATACCAAACCCTTCCTTTACACAAGTTTGACAAGGGTTTATTGAAACTCCATGTTCTAGGCTTCTTCCTAGCCAATCAATGCCTCAATCACCTTTAATTATGTCCACACAAACTCAATCAACCTTCAAAAGTTGCTGCCCCAAGGTTTACAATGTTTTCCACCCTTAAAATTTTCACCAAAAACTCTTCAAATTGCTAACTAGGGTATCACACCAAACCTCTCTACTCACCTCCCCTACTCCTAGAATCATGCATACACTAAGGTTACACCAAAGTGAGCCATTCCACCAAGTTATAGGAAGATATAGTGGGTGGAATGGCTTAGGAAGTCATTTTACACAATCAAAACCCTCAAATAGGCTGTTGGAGACCCGTTTAGAGAAATTTTCCCAACAAACCTTTAATAATTGATGAAATCAAACCCAAATAAAGAAAAAATTCTCTCAACATAGTCTCATATCAAAATAAAAACATATTTTATCAATTACTTACATTACGGGTTCATATGATGCTTTACAACAAGAAGATTTCCTTAATGCAACACAAAAAAGAGGTTTTTTTATTGAATTCTTCTCCAAAAGTGAACAATAGGACTTGCCTCAAATTTGAGAGGCCTTTTTAAACTCTAATACCTCAAAACCCAATTGAATCAACCTCCACAAACCAACTTTTAAATATCTAACCATTCCAATATTCCTCTACTTTTCATTTTTCCCACTTTTACAATATTGCACTTTTTACAACTTTTGAAAACAATACCAACTTTAACAAACATGAGCATGACCCTACTATGACTCAATTACATAAACAATGGTTTATTATGACCTTATTCAAATGGATAAATGACTCAAAACACCTAAGACTTAACAAATAACCTTGATTGTTCAAATGTGCAAAGAGAATGAACTTGGTGCCCCTGCACCATACACTCGGCCTAAAAGAAAACATCAAGTCCCTTGAGGAAATTCAAAAACACACTGTCTTTTAACATTGAAGACTTTGCAATATGCATCTAGATTTGGTGACTCCTTCTAGTGAGTTAGGTACTGCAACCATGCATCATCTCTTCCATTTGAATGGCTCTTTGCTTGAAAATACTATCCTCCACCTGCTAGTTGTTGTTTCACTTCATATTCACCTTGAAATGAGATGGAACTTGCTTTCAAACCTGCAAATAAACCTTTATCAACCATGTCCTTGACTTCCATTTCTTTCCCTCTTTTTTCATGCTTTAATTCACCCTATTGTTCTTGTCTCCTTTCTTATTTCTTACCACCTTTTCCTTTTATCTCTGTCCCAAGAATCTCTTTATCATCAGACTTACCAAACCTTGTATGATTAGGTTCATAAATCACTGTCTTGACATAATTAGAATGCCTCTCAACCTTTTTAACAACCAAAGGACAAAATATTGTCCCCACCATGATTTTATCATGCTTTCTTAACTCATTTTGAGTCTCTACAAGGAATTCATCCTTGACCCTCTCTATTTTAGACTAGGACACCAAACTATCACCTTATTTTCTTCCTTCCATCACTGCATCATCCTTCAAAGTGACTATCCTAGCACCTGTAACTTTTACAATGGCTGCACACTCTTCACTTGTGCCTTCCTTCAACTTCACAAACTCTTTCTTTCCCATCATTATCACTTTTTCTTCCTTGTTTTGTTCCTTCACATCTTCTTGCAATGGAATCAAAGTGAAAGTGATTCCCTCATGCTCAATCTGATAACTATTATTTCTACCATCATAGAGTGCATGTTTGTCAAACTGCCATGGCCTTCCAAGCAACAAATGGCAACAATCCATGGGTAATATATCACAAAGGATCTTATCTCTATACCTACCAATGCTAAACTCAACAAAAGATTGTTCACAAACCAAAATGGACTGATCATCATTCAAATAAGATACCTTATAGGGTGTTTCATGAGGCACTTTTTCCAATTTCAGTTTATCCACCATTTCATTTGACACTATGTTATCAGTAGAACCAGAATATATCACTACCTTACATACTTTTTCTTTGCATTTGAATGTAGTTCTGAATAGTGTCCTTCTTTGAGTTGTCTCCCTCTCCTTGGATGCTTGAAGCAATGTTCTTCTCACCATCAATGACTCCCCAACTTCTGGAGCAACAACAAGACTAGGAGAATTTACACTTTCACTTTCATCTTCTTGAACCAATTGCACTCTTTTATCACTTCTCCTTTCACCACCACTTGAAGTAGAACCTTGCTTTTTATGGAACTTGTATGATGGATGAACAAACTCATTGCAATGATATCATATACCTAAAAATGTTTTTGAACTTCTACCACCACTAAATCTACCTCTAAAAACTTTCAATCCACTTGTTTAATCAACAACTTACTCTTTTCCTTTGCTTGTTTCTTCTTGATCTTCAAAAGTATGCCTTGATCATCTTCCTCTAATGGTGCTGTCTCTACCTCTTCCTTACCTTTCTTGTCTTCTTTTTTCAGTTTTTCCACTGCCTTAACAGCTAATTGAAAACATTCCTCAACTGAGCTAGGTGTTGCCAATCTCAATTCATCTTGGATTTGATACCTTAAGCCACACATATACCTTGCAATCTTCTCATTTTCATCCTCAATATGTACAGACCTTATACTCATCTTGTGAAACTCCTCAGTATATTTCATAACATCCTTGTCCTTTTGCTTTAAGCTTTGAAACTTCTTGAATGTTTTAATTTAATGATCACTTGGTAAAAAATGTGCCTGCACCTTTGCTACCATTTTGTCCCATGAATTAATCTTTGGATTTCCATTCTTCACTCTCTCCTCTTGAATGTAATTCCGCCATGTCAATGTAGGTCATTTTAGCTTTGTCTTAGCATACTTCACCTTTTTATCATCAACAACCTCCTTGAATTCAAAGAAATTATCTAGTGCATCTATCTAGTCTAACACCTCCTCAACATCCAGTTTGCCATTATACATTGGCACTTCTACCTTCACATTAGATGCATAAATTTTTATAGCCTTAAGCATCTTTATCATCCTTCTCTCATCAAGATCCCAATTAGCATCTTGGGTTCTTCCACTTGGAGGGTTTTTCTGCTCACCCTCTTCCTCTTCTTCATGGTCACTTTCCTCATTAGTGGCCTTTCCTCTTCTTTTTCCTTTCTCCATTGCTGTAAAATTAGCTAAAATGGCTTCTTGTGATTCTTTTAACATCTTTATCTCCCTTGCAAGAACTACACTACCCTTTAGAGGCATTTTGGCTCTTCAACTTCCCACTTTCCACTCTTCAATCTACAATTCTTCAACTTCAAAAGATCACAAGCCTATGATCTGATACCAATTGATGTAGAGTAGGGAGGAAATTGTCGAACAAACATAATTCAATTCTTTTAAATCAATTTTCCAACCCTCAAAACCCTAACTCTTTCCTAATAAATTCTACCAAATTTCCCTTATAGCTATCCAACTAGTGGAATTTGTGCATATCTCACAAAATACTCACCAAACCCACAAAAAAATTAGCATTTCAAGAACCCATTAGGGCACAATTTAACATATTTAAGTCTGAATGCTTCTGGATTTGATTGTGTGGAGTCTTTTTTCATCAACGTTTCGGATCACACTCTGTGAACCATCATCTTTTTCAACTCTCTATCCTGATGATGGTTCACAGAGTGTGATCCGAAACGTTGATGAAAAAAGACTCCACACAATCAAATCCAGAAGCATTCAGACTTAAATTCATATGGATTGTGGAAATCTAATTACAAATTTAACATATCTCAATACCTCATACAATTACTTTGGAACAACACCTCTTAAACTAAACTTGAATGCTAAACAGGGCTTTAATTAGCCCACTTTTGCAAAGCAACTCTATCCTACACAACTTGCCAACACCAAATTCCTTTAGATTGTCTTTTATTAGGTCACAAAATGTTATAATCCACCATTTCCATCAAGAGAAACGCTAAGGAACCTTAATACCAAACCCTTCCTTTACACAAGTTTGGCAAGGGTTTATTGAAACTCCATGTTTCAGGCTTCTTCCCAACCAACCAAGGCCTCAATCACATTTAATTATGTCTACAAAAACTCAATCAACCTTCAAAAGTTGCTGCCCCAAGGTTTACAACATTTTCCACCCTTAAACCACCACTTTTCACCAAAAACTCTTCAA
Source organism: Sequoia sempervirens (assembly GCA_007258455.2). Taxonomy (NCBI): domain Eukaryota; kingdom Viridiplantae; phylum Streptophyta; class Pinopsida; order Cupressales; family Cupressaceae; genus Sequoia; species Sequoia sempervirens. Next base: position 105,276 of record VDFB02338015.1, read on the forward strand.
ATTGCCAATTAGGGCATCACACCAAACCTCTCTACTTACCTCCCTTGCTCCTGGAATCATGTACAAACTAAGGTTACACCCAAGTGAGCCATTCCACCAAGTTACAAGAAGATACAGTGGGTTGAATGGCTTAGGAAGTCATTTTACACAATCAAAACCCTCAAATAGGCTGTTACAGACCTGTTTAGAGAAACTTGCCCACCAAACCTTTAATAATTGATGAAATCAAACCCCACCAAATCCAAAAGGCTCTCAACATAGTCTCCTATCAAAATAAAAACATATTTTATCAATTACTTATAGTACGGGTTCATATGATGCTCTGCAACAACAAGATTTCCTTAATGCAACACATAAAATATAGGTTTTTTTTATTGAATTCTTCTCCAAAAGTGAACAGGACTTGCCTCAAATTTCAGAGGCATTTTAAAACTCTAATACCTCAAAACCCAACCAACTCAACCTACACAAACCAACTTTTAAATATCTGATCATTAGTATTCCTCTACTTGGCATTTTTCCCACTTTTACAATATTGCACTTTTTACTTTTGAAACCAATACCAACTTTAACAAACATGAAAATGACCCTACTATTAATCAATTATAAAACCAATATTCTATCATGACCTTATTCAAATGGAGAAATGGCTCAAAAAACCTAAGACTTAACAAATAACCTTGCTTGTTCAAATGTGCAAAGAGAATGAACTTGGTGTCCCTGCACCAAATTTTTAGGCATTTGAGTTGCAGTGAAGGAAGTCAAAGTGAAAACTTTGACTTTATTTTTGGAGAGTGGGACAAATATCTCTTGAGCACCACCAATGAATGCTCTTGTGCCATGTGTTTTTTAATGATTGGCTTATTTTCTCTTAGCCATGTGCTCTCTTTTGATCAACTACTACCTTGTATTCTATAAAAGGTAGAATGCTATTCTATTTTGAGGATCATAAATTGTTGAAACAATTATCTTCAACTAAAGTTGGAACATCACCAATTTTATGCTTAAGTTATGTTTTCTATTCTATTCTAGTTTAAAACTTGTATTTATAGTAGAATTTTCTAATATCAAAACACTTTTTAAGGTAATTTCTGAATCATAAATCTTGCATACCTATATGCTATTTACTCCTATTGGAAGAGTTAATTTGTTGTGCTAGATTTGGGTGCATTTTGATACTATTTTGGTGGTGAATGATTCTTTTCTTCAAACTTCTTGCATTGATTTTTATGTAGCTGTGAAGCAATCTAGTGAAATACAAAATAGTTTATGCTTTGGTTCAGTTATTTCTCTATGATTATGTGGATAATAGTTGGGAGCACTTAATTTCTTAGGCCTTTTATCTCTTAAAATTAGTCTTTTAGTAGTTTCTCTTTGAATGATTTGGACTAATGGAGTATGAAGAGTAATGCATGTTGTATTTGTCGAATCTTTACATTGCTTTATCTTGTCAAATTTAAGTGTCTTTAAAACCAGTGGCCCCTTATGATTAACAACAATTGCACAAAAAACCCTAAGTAAACCTAGTGCATCAAGACCTAACATTATTGAGCCTTGGGATACCTTTAAGATTACCTCTAAGTAGGAAATCCTAATGTTTCTTTCAGGATAGATAGGTTCCTTTGTTCAAGTGACAAAGATTTATCTACATGTTGTTTGTGTAACATCCACATCATTAGGTATGAAAGGTAAGTACCATCCATTCAAGATGTTACCATACCTTTTACTAAATACTTTAGTATTAGTTAATAAATTAATTAACATTAAAATGGATATTTTATATTAATTGATTTATTAAATAATTAAATATCTTAAAAACATTCTAAAAGTATATTTATATTATAAGGAAAATATATCTTTTAAATATTAGTCTTATAAATATTTATTTAAGGCCCCTAGTAAGAACGTGCAATATATATTATGGCCTAACATATGTATTTGAATGTCATAGAGTCACCATTATGGTCTTCTTATGTATACCTGGTTCTCATGTTTAATGTAACAAATATGTTTGTGTTGATGAATCCTTTCCCCATGTTGTCAAGGCATCAATATATTAGAACTTTTATAACACATTTTTCATATCATTTTAGAAGTAGTTTTTAGGCCTTACTATCTTTTAAGATTTAGTATTAATAGTTATATCAAGTCTCTAGTGAGCACATATTTGTTTCAACATCCAAATATTCATGTTAGATTGGTTTGCAAGTCACACATGTGTATGCAATGCATAAGGGGATTCATGTTTTGTGATACAAATCTAATTTTATCATTTGTTGTTGCTATGAACTTTTCACAATGTAATTAATGAAGGTCTTGAAGATATGTTCATTGCTACCTTAGGATGTGGTTAGTTAAGGCATAGGTTGTGATTTTTCATTTCCCTTTAATTGTCTTAATGAGACCTCAGGGAAACACCTTGTCAAGTTTAGAAAAAATCAAATAAGATGAAGAGATGTCATCTCTTATCTCTTTTTCCATAATTATCCACTCTTTGAAGACGATTCTTGCCTATATATTCAAGTTTATTGTGTTCCTTTGCCTTGATACTGGGTTTCTTCTCTATGAGAGTGGACTATAGTCTTGAGAGACAAGAGATAAAAGGGAATTGAAGAAACATTATTATCCTCCTATTACATCAAAATACATCTTGAATAATCCTTCTCTACACTTGGTTCTAGTGATGAATGATGAGGTTCAACCCATTTCCAATAGGTAGTATTAGAAAAATATTTTCTAATGTTTTTTAGAAGAGAATTGTTTTTCCTTGGATAGAGAGACAAAATATCATATTAAAAAAACCTATGACATTGAAAACAATTTTAACATAATTTAAAATTTGTATACAAGAGCTATCATTCTTATTTAAAAAGATGGAATTAGGTAAATCCTTACCTAATCCCATCTTCACACAAATTTGCGTAGAAGTGGCGTGAGAATAGTTTGTGGTTTTAGAAGAAGCATGTCTAAATTCTCCCACCTCATAGACCAATATCACACTATAATTCTAAAAATGAATAAGGAATACACAAATAGGAGTAGAAGGAAATGAATCATGCAAGGATCCAAAAAGGGTATTAGAACCTCAAGCATTAAAATTATTCTTCCTAAAACCATGTTTTTTCTTCCTCCATTTCATAGAAGATAATTAAAAACCTTGAGCAAAGGGAAAAAAATGGCTTGCTCCTTCAAGAAAGGCTTCCAATCCTCAACAACCATTGATGCAAACCTTTCATATTAGGCTAGCAACCATGAAACTTGCTAGTTAACTTCCTCAACACTTTAAAATGTTTTCCCAAGTATCTATATCATTATTAGAATGAAAAACAACCTTAGGAGTGAAATATGTCTTTTTTTGTGAATAACCTAGTCTTCTAGAAATTAGTCATATATGCTTTTGAGGCCCCTAACTACATGACATCATTTTGATTGGACACATCAAAAAATTCAGATTTAGCTACATCCTCCATTTGTAAAAAAAGGCCCTACCATTCATAGCGAGTTGTCTTGGAGCTAAGGATTTACCCTTAAGGACATCTAGGAGTGAAAGGGCAATCTATTGATTTTGGTCAAATTTAGTAAACTTAGAGTAAATGGGCTCTAAAGGATTGATTGAAGGGTACATAGAGGAGGCAACTTATAGAGTTTGGACTCTTAAAAGTCATCAACATAACTCTTATGTTAATGAAAACTTTTAGATTCCTTTCTTCAAACTCCATTTCAAATGCACAAACTCATTATGAATTATAATTTATCTTTTTTTAAACAAAAATTTAAATAATAACATATATTTTTATTAAAATCCCATTAACATAATATAAATACTAGTAACTAACAATAAATTAACTTCAACATTCATATAAATAATATTTCAAAACACAAAATCATTGAAATATATGAATTATCTTGAAAATAATTAAAAACAAAACTCATAGGCTCCTCTTAAAAAAAATAAAAAATTGTGGGTTAGAAATTTATGTGTGCTATATAAAATGTATCATGAATAAGAAATTAAAAGCTATAAAAAACACCAATGAAACATTATATCAAGAAATTCAAACAATAATCAAATTGAAACAAACAATTCCCCAATGGCGTCTCATTGTCATCTATCTCGAAGGATTTTTTAAGTCATTTTTCTCTCAGATTGTTTGTGCACATGACTTTCCAAATGGCAACTTGAAGAATGAGAGATGCTGGAAGTGCAAGAAATATTTTCTACATTACATGATTGCTAAACTAGCTGTAAAATGATAATGCTAAGATAATGATGCTGCTATGATGTTGCTAATGGAATGATATGATTAAACTACTATAATTAGGATGTTGCTAGTGGTAATGCCATGATAAAGCTACTTAATGCTAAAATGCAAATACTAGAATGATAATGCTAAGATAATGCTAATGAAAATTCTGCAGAGTGTAATTATGCTTAGCTCTCTATATGCTTTTATTGTAAATGAGGGTCTACTTATAGATTTTCCAAGGCACATGAGCCTAGGTGGAAAAAATCAACAGTCTGGATTTAATCTGGAGAATGAATGGTTGAAGGTGAAGAGGTTAGAGAGAAAAGGGGAAGTGTGTTCCCTTCATAAGAACAAATTGCTAAGTGTGAAGAGGAATAAAATGGAGATGAAAGCCAAGTGTCCTAGATTAGTTAGAATTTGTTGAGGATAAATGCCAAATTAAATATTAGAAATATTTAATTTCTTGAGACACATGATGAGGTGGAATGTGGGAAGAAGTTAGTAGAAATGTGCTTAAATTTGAATTTAAAATTCAAATTTAATGAGAGGAGATTAATTAAATAAAAAAAACTAATTAAATTTGTTCCTTTAATTAAGATATGAAGAAAATGATTTAAGATAGAAAAAATTAGAGAAAATGAACTATACAAATAAATTTTTCAGTTTATTTATAAGTAGAAGAATTAAAGATTACCAAATTTGAGTGTATAAGAGAAGAAGTGAAAAGATTAGGGGAGAGGACCCACTACTTGAGCATGTTCCAATAATTGTTCTAGCATTTGTTGATTTAATGCTCAATAATTTAACAATATTGGATCAATAGTTGTGACTTCAAAGTTGTTAGTGTTGATGATGACTACCCATAATTGAATGAAATGTATTCCTTAGATCTAAAAAGTAACAAATCATGTGATGCCACATCAACACATGAATAAAACATGACTTAGTGCATCGATCTCACTTTTTTTTGGGCCTTTTTGGACCCCTCGACAAAAAGCATGCCGATCTGGCATCTTATTTGATGATGGGACCTTGAAACCTTAGTTATAGGTAGAGGACTTGCCAAGTAAGCTGATGTAAAAAATTGGGAATGATTCAAAATTTCCACGTAAGATTTTGAGAAGTACGAAGTTAGGATGCTCAACTACTAGATCCTCTCCCCCAACTGTTATATGTATGTTGAATAG
>VDFB02338016.1:0-13373 GCA_007258455.2 Sequoia sempervirens
TAGGAATTTATGAATTAATAATTCATTTAATTCAAGATTTGATATTTGAAAAATAATTAAATAAATAAGATTTATTTAATTAAGTGACGAAGGGATTTAAATGAATAATTAAATAAATAAAGGATTTATTTAATTTGACAAGAAGGATAAGGTTAATTAGTAACATAATTAAATAAAAATCATTTATTTAATTAATCAGATAGAATAAAGAAAAGTATAAATTAATTAAATAATTAAGATTATTTAATTAATAGAAGAAATGAAGACTTTAGAGAATAATTAAATAATTGGCATTATTTAATCATGACCATGGAAATACAAATTACAAAGAATATTGAAGTTGTGGGCTTAGACCAGATCTCACTTTCTACATTTGCCCCTCTTTGATACAATGTCATTTCGGCGTTTTGTCAAAGAAAATCGATAAAAATATGCCCCAGTAATGCCCCAGTGTAAAACAGATAAAGGTATGCCCCCTCGGAAAAATTGACAAATTTTTGAAAAATTTCAAAAATAATTGGAAATAATCCCGATTAGGCCATTGGATAGCCAAAAATGCAAATGGAGTTGACAAAATTGAATTTGGAAGTGTTAAGGATGAGTACGGGTTCATTGAAATTGGAAGTTGACGAGGCCAGTAGAAAGGAATGCCACCAAAACCCTAGGTATAATTAGAAAATCGGGTAAAAACCCACTCATTTTTACCCACATAGTTTTGAAATTTGAGATTTTTGCTTTGCACCCTCAGCAAAGATGTCTCCCATTCCATACACCCACCATCGAGCATATAGGATCCAGACCTTCAAGTGGCCGGTCGACACAGACCCCCCGGTATGTACCTAAATCTCGACTTTTGAATTTTTAATTTTTGCACATTTTTATGCATTTAATTTTAATTTTTCTCATGCGTCACTTTTTTGAAAAGTCGCATGTCAGTGCGTAATCAACGCATTTGTATGCAAAACATCGCAATTGAAAATTTACATTTATGGTTAGTGTAGGTTTTGCATAGTTCACCACATTTATATTTTAGTTCCACGCATTCGCGAAATAACAACGCATTTGTGTTTAAAATAGCCGCAATTGTTTATTTTTCAACGCATGTGAAAACGTTTCAATGCATTTGATATTTTACTTACGCATTTGCATTTACAGGTGTAGACATCGAAAATATACTGATTGACATTGTGCATCTAATCCTGGTTTACTAACATCATTTCTTCCTAAATCATTCCTCGGTCTAACCATTTAATCAAATTCCCCTATTTGATTAAATTCATCAATATTCGTCTCTTAATTAAGTAAATCATTTTGTATAATTAAGTCACTTTCTCTTGTTAATTAAATCAATCTATTTGATCTAATTATCCCTATTTAATTAAATAATTAATTTATTTGATTAAATTTATAAAGTCTATCCATTAAATTAAATAAATTAAAACCTTATTTGATTTAATCTAACACCATCCCTTTTAATTAAATAAATCAAAATCTTTATTTAATTAGCCTCTTATCACATTCCTCTCTTATCTGATTTAAATAAATCCATAAATCTAAGTCAAATAAGTCATATCATCTAATCTCATGTTAAATTAATTAACCCTTGATTAAATCTAATCTCATGTCACATCCTCTAGATAATGTAAGTTGCACATGGAAATAGATTTAATTCATTTATTAAATCCCTATTTTCCCTCACATGGCATCTTTTGGAATATTCTCTCAATTTGAATTCAAAAATTCCAAGTCAACATGTACATCCAATAAGGCATTTAAGATCTCTTACATGTCCTTTGCCTTGAGCCAAGTGGCATTTATTGCATTTTTCCCTTCCCTCTTACGTAGTTTCAACAAATTTGAATTTCAAATATTGGCGTTATTGGCACAAACCCCAAATCTTGCACAACCATCATCCATTCATAGCTTGACAAGTGGCACCATATCATTGGATGAATGTTGGTCCCACATTGCTCAAATTTGGGCATTCATCCATCTTGAAATCCTATAAATGAAGAGCTCCTCTCCTCATTTTATCATCCACAATCCAAGCAAAGTTACCATGCTAAAATACTTAGCCATTTCCATCTATCATTTGAATTCTTAGCTAGGCTTTTTGCAGATTTGGCTTGGAGTTCTTATCTTCTCCTCAAAAGTGGATCAACAATCTCTTCAACATTTGAATCTTGCATCATAGGAATTGGGAAAGGGCCAATTTGCACATCAAATTGGCACCAATTCCCCCATGGGATCAAGTGTTTTCTATTTAAATTAGGATTTAATCTTTGGTTTATCATTTTTTTTGTGTTCTTGCTTATTTTCTTTCCTATTTTGAGTTTGCAAATGGATTTCATGGGGAATCCTTCTTTTGGCTTGTAATTCCTTGTCTAACTCATTTATTCATTTTTTTTGCAAGTACTAGGAAAAGGGTTCACACATTTGACACTAGAAGGAGGGCCTGACATCATTATTTTTAACTTTTCCTTGAAATTTCTGCATTTTCTTGACACACAGAAAATTCCAACGCGGGCTCGTCAGCGTCGCTATTTTAGCACCACGAGCTCGTCAGCGTCGCTGTTTTAGCACTGCAGGCTCGCCAGCGTCACTGTTTTAGCACCGCTGGACTCATCCAGCCAAAAATTTCAAAATTCTTAACTCTGCCGCTGGACTCGCCGATCTGCAAAAGTTTCAAAAAATTCTAAACAGCGACGCTTTCGAAAAGTGTGATGCTAGAAGAAAAGTGTGACGCAATCGTGCTCTCTGTCCCGACACAGAGCGCCGCTGACTGGTAAGCGACGCTGTAAGAGCATTGCTAAGAGGAAAAAAAACAACGCCTTCAAGAGTTGCAACGCTGGGAAATAGCAAAAAGGGAGAATTTAATTTTTTAGCATGTGTTTTAATTTATGATTGCTTCTTCCTCTGTTTTCTGCTTTTTAATTTCTGTGTTTTTTCAGAATTTAACTGTTTTTCTTCTTTGTAGGTTGGAAAATGAAAGCAAAAGAAGGAGGAGTATGGTGATGATACTTTGTCTAATCAAAGTGTTTTTAAACACTTAAGTGTTTGTTTAACACTTCCTTAGGAATTTTTCATCTTCTTCTTTTCTTAGAACACTAGCTTTCATTTGGGTTTAAAAAGAGTTCTTTTTGTTTATTTCTTGCAAAAGGATTAAAAAGAATCTTAGGATGAACAACTTACCAGATTTTGTTTATGGGATTAACAAATTAAACAAATGTTTATCACTTGTCTTTTTGGTGCTCTAAAAATGAACTCACATATTGGTTTGAGGGTTTAAAAAGAACAAGTATAGTTGTGTTTTTTGTGAGGGCTTACTTAGACTAAAGCCATTGGAAAAGGATGTATGCGCTTCTCTCGCGCTTTATAGCGATCTTAAGAATCAAAAGGCCTTTTCCATGACTTTGGGTTAAGACAAAGCAATCACCTCCACAATTCAATTTGGGCTTAAAATTGAACAAAATCTTGTGCGGTCGGTGGGAGTTTGTTAGCCATTCTCTCCTTATTTTGCCAACAAAGGTTGATTGGAGTTATGGATATTGAAAGCGCCAATATCCTTGTGGTTGTCCAACAAGATGGATCTAAAAGGGGACTCTTGCCACGTTGGGTCAACTCCTATGAATGGAAATTCCTTACTAAAACCCATGTGCTAGAATTTTCCAAAATCCTTTTATCTATTTGTTGGTCCAAGAACGGTCATTCTAAAGCCACCCCACACTTTTACGGTCTTCTAGTAGAGATGGAAAGCATGCCATGGGAGTTTCATGGGTGTTGATGCTTGGCTACCCCGATTGACATTAATGAGCCATGGAGGGGAGCCAGTGGGGTCAAGCATCTAACCATCCGCTAGAGATAAGCGTAGCTGGACTTGTCCAAGTGGGAACCCAACAAATATTGTCTTACACATCCATAGGATTGTACTTATTCTTGGGTTAAAAAATGCATTGCTTGATCGAAAACATCATGAGAACAAACACTTAACATCATCCAAATTTCAAACCCTTTTGAGGACAAATACAATTGACTCAATCCATATGTTATTGCTTTCCCTTGGGATTCACATCCTTAGAGGTTTCTAAGCATTGGATTATTTCTCAATTTGTCTCCTTAAGTAAACAATAGGAAAACCTTTGCCTTAAGTTCATTAAATTTCCACATAACATATCTTGTGGGGTTTGAGGAAATTAAGACATTGGACATCTTAGTTGGAAAACCTAATTGAAGAAAGTGTTTTTGGTAAAATAAATACATTTAGCAAAGCTAAACAAAATGACCTTTCATGTGTGTTGAAGACTCCAAATCCCAAAGCACAAAATCATTGTTTGGAAATCCAAATGTTCAAATGAAATCATGTCTTGATTACAAAGGTCATTAGGAAGCATTTGCATGCTCTTCAATACCTAGGTCTAGGAAAACAAAGTGTACCTTTTTAGGTTCTTCTTAGGATAAAAACATATCAAAATCTTTGTTCATCCATCCTTCAAAACATCAAAACAAATTCCATCTCATCATCACCTTTTGGAAAATCTTGAAATCATCCTTGATACTAGGCTTTGTGGCAAAACCAAAATCATCAAAATCATTGGGACTAGATCCTTGAGAACATTTATCAAAACACTTTTGGTTAGGTATTTGTAGATGCATCCTTTTGCATATACTTAGTCAAAATTATCAAAATCATCTTCTCTAGCTTAGTGTATGTAGATGAATCCTTCTTCATATGCTTAGTGAAACAATCATATTTTTTGAATAGGTGTGGGTAGATGCATCCTTCTCCTCACACATATTCAAATTATCATCCTTTGAACAAAGCTATCCCTTAGATCATCATCCAACATCTTAGGGTCTTTTTGTTCAAAATCCAAATCAAAAAACCAAATCAAAAATCAAGGACAAAATCTCAAAATCCCAAAATCAAGAATCAAAATCCACAAGTCCTAAAAGCTCAATGTCTCATTCAAAATTTATCAAAAGCCGAAACATCCATATCATCCATCCCTAAAAACATCATTATCATATCATCACCTTTGATCCTCAAAGCATCCTAAGACTTTATACTTTGGGACATAAAATAACAATCGATCCAAGGAATCAAGAGATTCATCTCCCATATTCTCGAAGGTTGATCCTTGTTTTATGGTTCAAACGAGATCTCAATACAAGAAGAGTATGGAATCCAGCAAAGAAACACTTGCTTCAAGCGATCTTAGCAAAACAAACGCAAAAATGAATCTAGCTGAATCAAGAAATCCATTGATCCTCTCATCATCACAAAATCCACAAGAAGAAAATCAAGGGGAGGACCTTACCTTTGGAATGTCTCGCGAGGAAATGACGGAAATGCTCCAAAATCTAGACAACCATAGAATCATCAACATCATGATGAGACTTAACCCTTCGTTGTACATGCTTGAACTAGCAAAACAAGGGGCCAAGTTACCTTCAGATTTTGATGTGAGTACTATAGTGGATACATCATTTCCTCCGATCTCATCCACCATTCCCATTTCATCTACACCCCCATCTCAAAACATCACACAAAACATTCTAAAAATCACAACATCGTTTGCTCCAACACAACCCAATGTTAACAAGGGAAACACATTCCTTAATGCTCTTCAATCACATCCCCTTGTTAATAATCAAAATTTGGACGCAAACACCACCTTGGAACAAAACATACTCAACAACCCATTACACAAAAATGTTCCTCTCACTTTACATTATGACCCATCATCAACATCTTTTCATGGAGCACCACAAACACCTCTTCTCACAAATTCACAAGAAGAGGGAGATACGTTCGGACTAGGGGGCCTATTCGACACCACGACATTTTCACAACTCACACCTCTCACATTTCCACCTCTTCCGCCATTGCCATTATCATCCACACCACTTCTTGGTTTAGGGCTTCCTCCCCTACCAAGTATCAATCAAACCTATATCCCAACTATCAATCAAAGCATTGCACCAAACACACAAAATTTGTAGTTGATATCGCAACAATAAATGACAAACACACAAGCAATGGAAACATCATCAAACACACCCCTAACATCACAAAGCATGGTCTCTCAAGGACCAATCACATCGATACCACTATCCAACACCCAAAACATCAACACAACATCATCATCCACCACCATTCCAAATCCACCACCACCCCCACCACCACCAGCGTTCACCACATCAAACCAATTCAACGCAACATTGCAAGCCACTTTCCAAAGAGGATGCCAACAAGTTCAAAAAAAAAAGTTGTGCAACAAGCTACTCAAACCACACAAGCTGCCAAAGCTGCACAAGCTGCAATACAAACGCAACAAGCTCAACAATCTCAAGCTTTACTACAACAACAACAACAACAACAACAAGAAGCCGCTCAAGCTGCCCAAGCTGCCCAAGAATTACAAGCACAAAGGGTTGCTCAAGCACAATTATTATTGCAACAACAAGTCGCACAAGCGCAAGCGCAAGCTCAACCACAAGCTCAGTATCAAGCACAACAAGCACAAACTTTTAAACGCAACTTCTTGCGCAAAGCGGTAGCAGGGTCTGTCAGCACAACACTAAAACCAAGGCGGCAAAACAACAAATTGGCATCTGGCAACAAGTGTCATGGGAACCAATAGCAGAAAGCACAACAACAAGCGTTGTTGGAAAAGCAACTAAGTGCAACAACTTCAAATCTAGCTCAACAACAACAAAGATCAACAACAAGCGTTGTTCATACAAAAGCAAGTAGAAGCCTTCTTCACCCGCCAGAACATATCGATACCATCAAACAATGCACCAACCAACCCATCCATTCAACCAATGATTCAAACACCCCAAAACACATTCATCCCACCCCCTGATCTGCAAAGCGATGTAACAACACAACTCAAGTTGCTATCGCAACAAGTGCTCGACCTTCAGTCAGGTCGAACAACCAAAACACCAAGCAACTCGTGTCCCTATCCATTTGATAGGAGCTTAGAGATGAAGCCTTTCCCCAAGGGATTTGAGATTCCTAAATTTGACAAATATCAAGGGATGGGAAACCCTGAAGATCACATAAGGGAATTCCAGGTTCATTGCTTGGAGGTCGCATATGACGATACTTATCTGATGCGGCTATTTCCTAGAAGCTTGGCAGGTCCCACTATAGAATAGGTTCTCTAAGCACCTTCCGGGGCATTAGAGACGAAGTGGGGACATTCATTAGAAACTACGCATGTAACATTACCGTGCATGTCCGAAGGTCTTGAAAGAACTACTCGCTCTAAAATAAGGAAAGAATGAATCTTTGCATTCCTTCAACAATGGCAATCAAAGACCAATCGAACAATTGGACGCTAGAAAAGAACAAAGTCACCGCACCGCGCCTTAGCCAATGAAAGCCACTTGTCATTTCATCTCAAGGTTCAGGGAATCACCACATATGATCAACTCATCTCCAAGGCACTCAGCATCGAAAGAGCCCTTGTGACTCAACCTGTGGAATCAACATCATATCACGAACTGCAAAATAACCGCCCATCATCCAATTACAACGATAAACCTTGCACATGGGCAAGGAACAAGAACATTACTAATGATGGTGTCATAGATGCCAAGGTGGTCATTAGTGGTCCATGCCAACATACACCCACACCACAAATCCAAAATCAACATAAAAACACTCATCACACAACATATCAACCCAACAATAATCCAACCATCAATAACCTCAATGATCAAAGGGGACCACCCCAACACAAAAGTTATCCCAAATGAAAATACGCTATCTTGGGGGAACCACTGGAGGACATAATAAAAAATTTGATTGACGAAAAACTCATCAAGCCTCCTACATTTGAAAATTACTAAGAACTTAATGTCAAACCCCCTTGGTATAACGAAAATCAACTTTGCAAATCTCATAAGATCAAAGGTCACACCACAAAAAATTGCATGAGACTCAAAAACATCATCCAAGATCTCATTGATAAGAAAATCATAAACGTGGAACAACCTACCAGAAATTAGGATCTAAAAATCTACATGAATCCGATGTCGAATCATGGAAACAAAGGGAATAAAAATGACAAAGGGAAGGGTAGTGTAAATCATGTGTACAAAATAGTTGTTGCCTCCCTAAATGAAGACTGCATGGTCATCACCATCAAGGGCGCCCATGTCGAAGATTGTGGAGTCACCACAAGAGGTGACAAAGTCACCATTGCAGGATCATCCCAACCTAATAGGATCCCTTCATCTAGATCTGTTCTGCATAGCTAAAATGTTGTAGAACAACTCAAGAGAATGCCAGCACACATCTCCATTATGGAGTTGTTAAAAATCTCATCAGCACATAAAAGATTCTTGAGGAAGGCATTAGCCTCATCCCCTTGTCCCATGGAATCTCCGATGTGGACCAATTAAACTATGGTAAAAATAACTCATACGCCTAATCTCCTTACATTCTCTAACCAAGATTTTGTACTCATCTACAATGTTCGCTACTTGGAATCCATGGTAAGCAAGAGCAAAATCAAAAGGGTCTTGGTGGATGGAGGTCTGGGGTTGTTTGTTGTTCTCGGCCCTCATGGCGGTTGGCGGATTCTATTGACAAAGGAAAGGGAATCACGATAAGAGCATACAATGACCAAGAAAGAGTGTCTCAGGGCACGATTAAACTCCCTATTCAAGTAGGGTCAATGCTCATGGAAACCACCTGTCAGGTCCTAGACCTCGACTTGCCATACAACATCCTCCTCGGACACCCATGGATCCATGCAATGAAAGTTGTAGCATCAACCTTCCACCAATGTGTGAAATTTACACATAATGGACAAGAGGTTACCATTCATGGAGATCCCGAACCATTCTCATACTGCAAGAATCTTGAAGCCAAATATTATAAAATCCCCCAAGTGCCAAAGAATGATGAAGGCCCATCCACACCATACATTGACCCCGCCACTCTCGCGTCCACTTCTGCGACATAGACACCCGCCATTCGCACCATCTCTAACATCAAGCTCATCATCCAAGAGGATGGTTGTGGAAGCTAAAAGCTTCCTAGCAATGCTTTTGTAATAGGAGAGTTACCAAAATCTCCTAGATCACGAGGACACCCACAAGAAAATCAAGCTTCCACATCACAAATGCATCTTGAAAACTACCCTGAATTCACAAGATGGGGAGACCTTGGCCGAGAGGTTATTGAAGTAGATCCATCTCACATGTTGTATCGAGATGAAAGATTGACACTTGAATTACCAATGGATGAGACAAGCAAGGGCCTACAAATGATGCTTGCAATGGGCTACGATAGAAACCAGAGACTGGGACAAAATGACAACGAGCTCATAATACCTATCATGCCAGAGATGCGACCCATAACAAATCTTGGTCTTGGATGTACCCCTTTGAGAATAACCATATGTGGCCAAAGTCCTCTGGTTAGAGTCGCTAATGTCTCTCCCCAGCCAATGATAGTACAAGTACACTCACCAATAGTCACAGGTAGCAACACACATAACTTCATAACTAAGCCCTATATTAGTAGCGATGACGAAGATACCATATCCAATCTCCCTAGGTTATTCGAAGATACCACCCTATGTATGATTAGCACCCTCTCCTTCGAAACTAATCATCCAAATCATGAGATCAACCTAGTCTACCCCCAACTGATTGACTATGACCAACGAGGACCACAGGTTCTGATACATTGAAAATGATGAGAGCACTCCTCAATTCATGGGATTGGGGATAACATTCGGATGAGAGATCATAAGGCGGGGTTTATAATGGAGGTTAGACATACCACGAACTATTGGGAAAATGATTGAATCCTTAGAACAAGAGTGAAACTAGAATCATATCCAAAATAATGAGTGAAAACCTGCTGTGGAATTCTCGATAAGAAAATAGTAAAAGAAAGGACATATCAATGGTGAAAAACCTCTTTTGGTCGCTGGGATGAAGGATTCAATCTTCCCTTAGGTCAATCCAGCCGGGAAAAGTGAAAAGGTCTTGGCCAAAAAGTAATCGGTCAGCTTGGAACCATTAGCATATCACTTTCTATGCGGAATCACTATTATCAGAAGAGCAAGAACTCCTAGTAGCATTCTTAAGGGGAATGCAAATAAACTTCGCATGGAGTTATGCTGACATGCTAGGGCTTGATCCAGAGACTATGGTTCATCACTTAGATGTGTATCTAGAAGCAAAACCGGTCAAAAAAAAGCTTCAGAAAATGCATCCTCAAATCACTTTGTTGGTCAAGATGGAACTCAAAAAGTTGTTAGATGCAGAATTTATCTGACCAATCGATTATCCAAAATGGGTGTCAAATTTGGTACCTATGTCAAAACCTGACAGAGCCATCAAAATCTGTATGGATTTTAGATATTTGAACAAGGCATGTCCCAAGGATGATTTCCCACTTCCCAACATCGACATGATAGTAGACATGATAGCAAGGCATGAGATGCTATCATTAATGGACAGATTTTCAAGATATAACCAGATCATGATAGCAAAAGAGGATCAACACAAGATGGCTTTCACTTGTCCATGGGGGACCTACTGCTGTAACATGATACCATTTGGCCTAAAGAATGCAGGTGCAACCTATCAAAGGGCCATGACACTAATATTCCATGATATGATTCACAAAATAGTCGAAGACTATGTCGACGACATTCTAGCTAAATCAAGAAAGAGACAAGATCATATAGCAACCCTAAGTGCTACCTTTGACAAACTAGAGAAATACAAAGTCAGATTAAACCGTAAGAAGTGTGTCTTCAACATACAATCAGGCAAACTACTAGGATACATAGTTTCCATGAGGGGTATCGAGGTGGACCCAGAAAAAGTAAAAGCAATCCTTGAGATGGAAGCACCGAAAACATTAAAACAACTGAGAGGCCTCCAAGGTTTACTTCAATCCATCCGATGATTCATAGCACAACTGGCAGACAAGCAGAACCCATACTCTCACCTACTCCACAAGGGGGTAGCATACAAATGGGATACAAAATGTGAAGAAGCATTCAACAAAATCAAGGAATACCTACTGACACCACCAGTGTTAATGCCACCTATCCCAAGAAAGCCATTGATCTTATATGTGTTAGCAATAGCAGCAGCCCTTGGAGCTCTCTTAGCCCAGCATGATGAAAATGAAACAGAGAGGGCCATCTACTATATCAACAGGACAATGGTCGGTCATGAACTAAATTACTCATTTATCTAGAAAGCTTGCCTCGCAGTAGTGTTTGCATCCCAAAAATTCAGACATTATATGCTGGCACACAAGATAAAGCTCATCGCAAAAATTGATCCCCTCAAGTATCTCATATCCAAGGCAATGCTCACGAGGTGGGAATGGCAAAATGGGTGGTCAATCAGTATCAGTGTGACAGTATCTTAGAGGAAAACAATCCGGGATAGATTATCATGGATCAACTAAACACTGTACTCACGATCCTCTTGTCTCAGGAAATTCCCAGGGCGAATCCATTTTAACCACCTCAACGTAGGACCATTAGAAACCTTATACTTGATGGTTCGCCCACAACATGGATCAGGGCTGGTGTCTTCTTCATCTTGAAAGGATTTCAAAGTCATACAAATTGGCATTTCCTTGCACCAAAACATAGAATCACAGGAAGCATTTATAGATCTTAGGATAGCGGTCACGATGGAACACTCCTTAATCTCAAGGTGTATGGAGACTCTGGAGTTGATCATAAATTAGGTCAATAATGAATGTCAGGACTAAGGATGACAAGCTGCTCCATACCAGTGAATTGGTTGGAGCTTTAAAGGAATCCTTCATTGACGCAACATTTTGATTCCAAGAACCAACAAGCTAGAAGCGTGGTCACCATTGCTATGAGTGGAGTCCCTATTAAACACATCCCTCATAGCGTTCCAAATATGAATTTCTAATCAGAACAACTTCTACGTTCCCACATTTGAGGTACCAGAATCAGAATATGTGTGTGAAATCGTTGGTCCTGGCGATCCTTGGGATCATGACATCTATACATATCTTCGAATAGGAATCATACCCGTTGACCTACCATCAAGCCTAAAAAGAACCTTTATCAAAAAGGCATCCAGATTTGTCATCCTAGGTGATACCTTATACCGTAGAAGCATAGAAGGTACCTTACTACGTTGTCTAAATGTTGAGGAGGCATTAACTACTCTAACCGAGGTTCATAGCGGTATCTGTGGCTCACACTCGAGTGGCATGTTCATCACCAAGAAACTACTGAGGATGGGGTATTATTGGCCCACAATGGAAAGAGAAGCATATGATCATGCTAAAAGGTGTTTACAATGTCAGTAGCATGGGGACCTCATCCATGCTCCAGCTCAAGAGCTTCATCCAATTGTCACACCATGGCCCTTTTCGTAGTGGGGACTCGATCTCATTGGAAAAATCTCACCCACCTCATCCAATGGCCACAAATTCATAATAACTACAACTGAGTACTTCACAAAGTGGGTAGAAACCATACCCATGACATATATCACTGGGAAGCGGATCTTAAATTTTATCCTAAACTATCTCATCTGTCGTTACGGTGTCCCTCAAGCCATTATCTCAAATAATGGGACACCATTCAAGAACTAGGAGGTTCGCGACTTGTGCAAGAAATTCAAAATCCAGCATCGCTTCTCCACCCCGTACTATCCCCAAGGCAATGGCCAAGCAAAAGCCACAAATAAAACCATTCTAAAAATCCTTAAGAAAACAGTCAATGACGCAGGTCGTGACTGGCACTTGCAGCTTAATCCCACCCTTTGGGCTTATCGAACCAGCATCCGCACACCCACTGGCGTCACGCATTCTCCTTGGTCTACAGATCAGAAGTTGTACTCCCCATTGAGATCAAACTCCCATCCCTCAGAATATCATTGCAAAACCTCATCACTGATGAGGACTACTGGGTGTCAAGATTAAATGAGCTGGAGTTACTGGATGAGAGACGCATAGATACTCTGAACCATCTGCAAGTCTATCAGAATAGACTTAAATGGAGCTATAACAAGAAAATCAGAAGCAAGACTTTCCAAGTCGGAGAACTGGTCCTAAAAGAAAATCAGAAGAATGTCCCAAACCCAAGCAGTAAAGGAAAGTTCAAACCTAATTGGTTGGGACCTTTCATCATCACAACAAGTTATCAATCAGGGGCATATCAGCTATCAACACCTGAAGGGGAACCTCTGTAGGAGCCCATGAATAGCTCCCATCTCAAAAAGTTTTATGCCTAATTCTTTCAAGGTATAGAACCAAAAAATCCAAAAAATCAGAAAAAGTCCTGAAAAAATGGTTACTTCAGCAAAAACCTGGAAAACAGGCATCTTAG
>VDFB02338017.1:0-27950 GCA_007258455.2 Sequoia sempervirens
ATTATTTATTATCCTCTTATTCTATAATTAAATAAATTTTATTTATCTAATTATTTACTAATTTTCCCTTTTCTTCCATTTTTGAATTAAATTATTATTTAATTTAAAAGTCAACTTTCCCTCTTCCTCTATAATTAAATAATTGTTTTAATTATTTAATTGTTCACTTTCCCTCCTAAATTAAATAATTTTATAATTATTTAATTTTTTCCAACAACCTCTTTTTTTGTGCCAACCTCTTTATTTGTGTCATTCTTATCTATTCATGTCTCAATTAATTTCCACCCTTGATTGAATTATTTTATAATTTAATCTCAATCGTCCATCCTTAACCAAGCCCTATATTTTCCCTAATTTAGCCCTAACCCTATTTCATATTACATCTTTCAATCTTGGCCATTGATTTTCATATCTTATTGGCTTCTAATCCTATCCCTTCATTCCAGTTTGACTTTATATAATTTAAGGCACCTATCATTATCATTTCAACCCTACCTAGACTACATTGAGTTCAAGTACACTTAAGGAGACAAGTACAATCTTTAATATTTTGCTATCATTGTCATTAGGCTACTATTGCATACTCAAAATCTGAGGGCAATCAAGCATATTAAGCAAAATGGAGGACACTAGAGGTGAATCAACCATGGCATAGGTAATATGCTTCATATTTTATGTTTCTATGAACTAGATTGTGCTTCATTGTTGGTTTAGGGATTTATGGTTTTAGTTTTGATAATTTATAACCTTAACCTTAATTTTTCCCTATTCTACAATAATATCTACTATAAGAGACCTT
Source organism: Sequoia sempervirens (assembly GCA_007258455.2). NCBI lineage: Eukaryota > Viridiplantae > Streptophyta > Pinopsida > Cupressales > Cupressaceae > Sequoia > Sequoia sempervirens. Next base: position 800 of record VDFB02338017.1, read on the forward strand.
CTTCCAACTCCAATAGCAACAAAAATCACTCCAAATCTCCCTACTTCACTCTTGGGCATCCCACCTTGGCTTCATAGGAAATTTCCTTCAAATATTCTCATTTCTTTTTCTTTTCACCTGCTAAGTCCTTCTTCAAAGTTGGGCATGGGTTTTTCCTCAACTACAAGTGCATTCATTTTTCTCTTTTCTCTTCTGGATACGGCCACTTTCACCTTATTCATTTTTGGCTAGCATTAAATTGATTTTTTTAAAATTTTATTAATCACTATCTCCTTCCACTACCCAGATTCCTCCACTTCATATTATATGCCAATTTTTGAATGCAATGAGGAGTTACACATGTTAGGAATGGCCTTCTCTAGCCAAGGCATGGGGTTCTGTGTAATTCCCATAATTCAATAAAAAATCACTTTCTAGCACCTTCCTCTCCAACTTGAATTAAATTGAAATTCAATGGAATTGAATCCAATTTCAAGGAGGGAGGAGAAGAATGATTTAAAAATAATAAGCATGCCTACAAACACAACCAACAAGAAAAAAAAAATATTTTGGGTGTGTAGGATTTCTCGTGCACCCAGATGCTCTTGCATCATCACTCAATCCTCTTTTGGGATTACTCTTGCTCAACCTAAGTATGCTCTTGATCTACTTGCTTTCTTTCACATGAATGATTGTAAGCCTACACAAATTCCCTTTTTTTCTAGAGTCAAGCTTGAGGCTAAGTGTTCTATTCCACTTATTGATGGTACTTTATATCATTAGCTGGTAGGAAGCCTCATCAACCTAAATCAAACTCACCTAGATATTTCATTTTCAATTGACATAGTTTTTTTCTTCATGCAAGAGCCTCATGAGCTTCATTGGAAAGCAATCAAACACATCCTTAATTACATATAAGGCACTCAAATCCATGGGATTCACTATGCAACAAGTACTGGACTCGACTTGGTTGCTTACATAGACTCCGATAGAGATAGATATATTGATGATCATAAGTCCACTTCTGGCTACAACTTATGTCTTTTTTTGGCCCTATGTCTTGGAAAAGAATGAAGCAACATGTTATTGCTCTCTCTTCAACTAAGGTTGAGTATAGGGGGTTGTAAATGCAACTACTGAGGCCATTTGGCTTCATAATATCTTGAGTGAGTTTGGATTCACTGTTTCTTGGTCATTTGTTATATTTTTTTATAACCAAAGTGTGGTCCAAATCTCTAGGAACTTGATTCATCATCAGTAGCAGACCAAGTACATTGAGATCCACATACACTTCATTTGAGAGCTGATACAGGAGCAGGTTCTTGACTTGTGTTGTTATTCGACAATAAAGCAGGTTATAGATATCTTCACCAAACCTTTTACAAAGAGAAAATATCTCTATCTTTAGGGGTGCAATCCATCACCACTTCAAAGGAGGCCCCCTAACCTTCCTTTATCCTCTCATAGGGGGAGTTTTTTCCCACTAGGTTTAATCCTCTTCTTTTCTGAGGGGTTTTTTGCTTTGTTCATAGGTACCTAATTAGGCCTTGTTACCAAGACCCATCTTTGTAGCTTCTATAGGATTTTATCCTAAGTTGCACTTAAGTGGGGGTGTTAGTGTAAAATATTTATTTTATACACTCACTTAAGCTCATTATGTTTTTATCTAGTTGCATGTATTTATTTAAGTAATTATTTTACTATTTGCTTACTTTATCTACTCTTGATTTGGATAAGCTTTCTTCAATAAGCTTTCCTAATTTATTGGATAAGCTTTCTTAGAAAATCTTTCCTTCTTAGATAAGCTTTCCTACTTTATTGGATAAGATTTCTTAGATAATTTTCCTTCTTAGATATGCTTTCTTAGATAATATTTCTTGGTTTATTGCATAGGCTAACTCCAGCAAGAACTCCATGCTTTATGTGAGATCATAGGTTACCTCATGCATTGCCTTGCTTTATATAAAGTAATGGATTTTTGTATATTTTTCATGTACTCTCATTTTCTATATAGAATATAGTTTATTCTAGCATATTATTTTTCTTTCATGCCTTCAGGTAAGCTTTCATTATATCTTAGGTTTATTTAATAGTAAATCTTACAGTCAATGACAATAATGAAATACATAAGATGCTCCACTCCCATGATTGTAGTATTACCTTGGAACCTTGGTAATTTTCCTCTTATTTTATTTGGAATAGGGTTTGAATAATCAATGATACCAAAAAATTCTAATTATCTATATCAGTCAATATTAAGAGGTTGTTTAAATGGTGGAAATAGTTGAGCTTGTCTCCTAGGATTTTTTTTGGAACTTAAATTTATAATGTCATGGTCTTGAAGGTGGAAAAAATATATACTAGTATTTGGGAGAGATATTTTGGGACCTAACAAGATCAGCCCTATTGTTATGTATCACATATTGTTGATTTGGAATATGTTGGTTGTGTTACACATTCTATGTAAATTTTGATTTATATTATGTTGTTGAGGAACATTTTCATTCTAATTTAAGATTTTTGCATTTTGAACATTTTTTTCTTGTTGCCTTTAAGTTTCTAAAATAATTTATTGTTGTGTTTGATGGATTTATTCAATTATATGAGTTTCTCGATTCAACTTTCTTTCCCTACAGTCATACTCTAACTAGGTTGCTACATCAATATCATGAAATAGAATACCTAATCCTTGTTCAATTTCTTAGGAAGAGATAGAAGATTTGTGGCATAGCTTCACCCTTTTCTTTCTTAAAGGTGGAGGCAAGGGTAATTCCATGTTTTTATTTTCCACATGTACAACTCTTCAGATGCAACTCTACTTGTATCACCATTTTCCTTGATCCTAGACTTAACATAGCTTTTGATTAGAGGAAAAACGAGTTTTGAAGGGGCCTCAAAACCCTTTACAAAGGACCCTAATGGATCAAAAAAACTATGAATATATTATCAACTAGATCATATGAGTTATATTGATCTCAACTTTTATTTCTTTACCTCTACTTGATGTACCAACTATTTCAAAATCATGTTAAAATTATGTGTAGATGACATGCTTATTTAGCTCTCCATTTAGCTGTCCATCTTCTCACATCAGCTAAAACTAGATCAATTTTTTTTGGCTTTCTAATAGTTGCACTCTATCCAATTTTTATCTTCTTTTAGTTCTTATGAATATTTTTGGCCCACAATTCACAATAGAGGTCCAACAATCCTCACTCTAGAGGATATTTAAGTTTGGAACACACTCACACATAGCTATAAATTGTATAGATACACACTTCTTTTCTCATTCATTAAAATCCATGGAATTTATCTTGATTAGTAAAAATCCCCAATAATGGTGTCAAAAAAATTAGGAATAAGTTGATGGGTTGCCAACTCACCCAAACTAGCATCTTCTTTAATGAATGTGCTACAAGGACCTTCAAAATAAAATCCAAAATATCTATCCCTAGAAACAACACCAAAAATGTTAGGTCTCAAAACTACTCTCCCAAATCCTAGATATTTTTCTCACCTTCAAGGCTATGGGTGTGTCTTCAAGAATGTGAATAAAGGATCATCAAGAGACTCATTGTGGTTAGAGGTTAACATATGAGATAGGGTAATCAAGCTCCTACTCTTTGGGCCCAGCTTAAACCTAAGAGGGTATGCCTAGATAGGTACTTAAATCAAACAAAATAAACACTTAAATAACCCAAAACAATTGCACCCAAATGTAAAATTAACCCTAGAATAACATCAACAAGTTAAGTTTAACTAAATAACCTTTTATAGCTAATTCAAATACTTTATAAATGTATCTATTTATGAAATGGTGATGTAATCCCTTGAGATAATTTATTTCAAGACTCTCTAACATAAGAAGAGCATAAACATGTTCCATAAATGACTCGTTGATAATATAACACTTTATTTTACTTAATTTTCATCTCTAGTTATAGTATTGATTCATTAACAAAAATATACTAATCAACTTCTAATTCCTATACTACTGATAAATTATTTTAATGATTTTAATAGGTCTAGAAGATCAACATTCCTATTAACTAGTTCCTTATTAGGTAACATGTTTATATCCACCATGACAAGAAAAGAACTAGAAAAACACTAAATATATGATGTAAAAAAACACATATTCTTAATAATCCTTATTTGAACTCCATTTATATTATTCATATACAATAGGTAGGAGACCATTACATATATTGAGTATGCAATATATTTAAATTTTGTAACATTTTCATATACCCATTATAGCTACACTAGAAAATGTGTTGGAAGAAAGTTTACAAGAAGAGGGCATGTCACACCTCTCACTCTAAGAAAATAATCTAGAATATCAGCAACCATTCAAGGAGAAAATTATTTTCATACATTTTTCATAGTAGCTACCTCTTTGCGACTTAGAGAGAAGCTCTAATGGTGGATAAACTATCAAACATTAAAAACTAAGACTATTTTGTACTATGGTAAACCAAAACCAAAAGAACCAACCCTTGGAATGAATGATTAACTTCCATATATAGACTATCCACTTACAAAAATTGAGTAGTGAAGGAGACGACATGCAGATGTGGTACTGTAAACATCACTCATGATCTACCTACCATCATGATAAATTATTTATATTAAAACTATTCATTTTACATCCAAAAATATTTGGAACAGTCAAAAAATTGTTCTCCATCTATTCACCATATATTTAAACATTAATGCTAGCATGTGGATTCATGTGCAAGGAAAAGGAAATGACCTAAGAATTATGCTAAAACATTAGGCTAAGATGGAATATTAGTCATTAGGCACTATAATCTTAAATTAGTTGCAATTAATTACTAGGGTATGGTTAAAGTGTCATTTTCTCTTTTAGATCCATGCTAACTACATAAATAATTATTTCTGGACACCATCATATTTAATCTAGTAGTTGTGAGGAAAAATATGTTCATAGTGAAGCTCTAGGTTATCTAGGAGGTTAGGTGGGGTTTGTAGTAGAAAATGGAAAAAATTATGAACTATGGAGAGTTAGAGGGAACTCATATTACATGCTAAGGATTAGATCATTGTAAAATTGGGGAATTGAGGATGATCGGGAAGTCATGCCAAAAGGGATGAGGAAAGGGGGGAGGCCAATAGGGGAACCCTAACAAAGGAAAGGCTTTTGGGATCTTGGGATCAAGGAGTTGAGATGGGGCATGACTTGGTACCGAGTCAAGGGAATGACTAAAATTTTGAATCCAATTGATGTTAACAAAGGAGTAGTGGAGTTTCAAGACTTAGAGGAAGAAAATGGGTATTGGGGACAAGAAACTCTAAGACTCCAACATGAAAAAAAGAAAATATTTGAAATGAAAGGGTAAGAGTTCAAAGAGTGGAGATCTAGGGGAATGGGTGTGGGATGGGTGAGGAAGTTTGAAAGTCCAAGAAATGTAAAATAATTAGAGTCTTAATAGGATTTCAAGCTTCAAGGATTAGGAATTCTAAAAGAATTGTATCAACGATTGGGAATTCCATGTTGGAAAAATGTGTCTCAACCTTGCAATTATATAAGGCTTATTGTTGATAGGATATATATAAAATACTAAGGAAGACAATAGAGATAGCCCAAAATTATAATTTGTGTTTATTTTTATATCTTTTGACACTTAGGGGACCCATTTAGGATGTATCAAATTGATTATCAAGAATGTATCAAACATGACTAAGACACATCAAGTGGAAAGGAATCAACAAAAAATGAGAATATAGATTTGAGACCCAACATACCCCATATCCTAAAATTTAAAGAAACCATGTTAACCCTTTATTATTAGGTAAACAATAAATCTAATGGATATTCCCTCCCTATAAGGCTTCTTATTTCTTCTTCTGCTAATGGTATTTGCTAGCATGTATTATTTTCTCTTTACATGTCCCCTGCTATAATTTATTCTTGAATTTTCTTATTATGCCATTATTTCCAACTCACCCTTACTATGATGAAAAAATTATAGAATTATGCTTTGGGGAATATCCTTCTTATTTTCCATGTTAAATTATTCATTTGTTGCTATTATTTTTTTAATGTTAATTTTCACTACTATACCTTACTTTGACTCTACCTAAATTGTCACATCTTTCGTTACATGCATAATTATGTGCCTTTTTATTATTACATCATTCCCTAAACAGACACAAATCTCTATTTTTTTATTATGTATGTTAAAAATATTATTTATTTCATTACACTGTGAAATAAAGAATATTTTTTAATTTAATGTTACATTGTAGTGTTGCATCAAAAGGTAACGTGTTAATCATATTTTTCAGTTTTATTCAAAAGAGTTGTATGTCATTATATGTTGTATTTGTTCAACAGTGTAATGCATGTTGAGTCCATTTACATTTAATTTATATAACGTATATTCTATAATGATCATGCAACATTGAGTAAACATGTTTAACAAAGAATACTTTTAAAATGAATGCACATCATAAATAATTATATGGAACAAATCAAGATTAATAAATTAGTGTTTTAATTTTTTTGTTTATAATATGTTTACAATTTTTTTGAGATATATATATAACAACTATTAACTTTTGAATTAAAATTATCTTGTGTATTATTAATTTAACATTATTTGTATGGTGTGAATCAATAATTCAATATTTCATTTCCACATCATTTACAATAAGATGCTTTTAAAAAAATTGCAATATTTTCAATAAAAAACAAAAATATCTATTTATTGATCAAAATTATCTAAATTACTCTATAAAAATGCTTGCATTTCCTTTTCTAATTCAAAACTATAAATTAAATATGATATTCCAAATTAAGTGAAATCATCAATCATACAAAACTTTAAATTAAACAACTTAAAATAAAATTATGGCATTACAATCAATTTATATATATACATGACAAAACAGATTGCATTAAAAATTTCTAAAATTTGTATTTTAACTCGTCAATAGGCACCTTTAATCATAACTCTAGTTACAGAAAAGGCTCATTGCCAAAGAACTGTAGAGTTGTGCAGCGCTGGGCAAATACCCATTGATGTGCTCAATTGCAGCCATAAGTTCTGAATTTCTTTCCTCTTGTTTTGAAGATTATCCTTCAGACAGAAGGCAGGAAAATGATAGCTCACCAAATACCAAACAAGAAACAAAAATATAAAAGAGCATATATTAACACCGTGAAATTGCTATAATTGGGAAGAACGCCCAGTGGTACAGACTGGTGCCTAGTGTACAAGTTGCATGCAACCTTGTGATTTACTTGGATATCCTTTTACCATTACAAAACAGAAGCAAACCGTGTTGTCTATGAACTCCTCTACTGTGCATAGATCACATGAAGCCAATCCTTCATTTCATAATCTGCTCCATGAATCCAAAATCTCGATCAGTAGAAAGATATCAATACAACCGGAGGCGGAGGAAGGAGACGGTGATATCTTGACTGTACATAGTGAGGGCAGCTAAAGTTGAGAAAGTGAATCATGAATTGGGCCATCCGTTGGCAGAAAAGGACCAATCGAAGAGGTTAAATGGGTCGACCATTGTACAATCGTCTTCCTCATCAGAACGATTTGCGAAATCCCTGTGAAATAAAGATGGAAACTCCCCCAAACTTTGAAATAAATCGTCGTGGAACATGTGATTAGCACTAAGATATTGATCTTCGTCAACCAAGGAATTATCGACGCACTCAGAATTAGGTCCCCGTTCTTCGAGTGCAGATCCATCTGGTGGGGACAGGGCATCATGACTGTCTGTAGCAGGCAAAGATAATGGCTGCTCCTTTTTATCGTGCAATGAATTCTGTCCAGAGGATCGTGCAAGTGCGCGTCGATGGGCGGGCGAAGCGTGGTTGTGATCTGCCGTGTATGTGATGACCAGCATGGTGGGATCTGTGCGACTGCGCTCCACCTGCTTTCGTGCCGGGCATCCTTTCGAGCTACTGCATCTGTAATAACCCCTGTTTAAACATTTTCACAATTCAACTTCACACACAATTCGGGATTCCCATGGCTGGAAAAAATAAAAAACTTTTTTTTTCCCCCTTTAAAATTCCAATTTGTAGAAACATACCTTGGGTACGGGGATCCTTTGATGGGCTTTTGTCCATATTTACGCCACGACCAAAGATCGGAAGCTACCCCGGCCCCTCCCTGTTTATTCCACGACCCTTCTGCCATTGGAATGCACACAATACTCCTCTGTTGACTTTTCCTGATAGCGAACCGACATAGTTTGAGAATTGAGAAACGGGCTTAAACCAACCAGTTAAAAAGAAAAAGAAACCAAAGTTATACGTATTTACCTTCTTTTTGTTCCCGCGGCTTTGGGCGACGAACACATCTTGGCTTGACTCTGCTCTTTCACCTCGGTTTTAATTGCAGGAGAAGTGCAGTGTACCTTTGCAGACTCTTTTGAGTTATCTAAAGGCGTGCTTTCTCTTATTGGAGATCTGGGCGGACATTTCTGGTATGCAGACGCCCGTGGAGACGATGCCGTGCTGGACACGTTCTCTGCACCATCTGGATCGTGTTTTGTATTGGTCAAACTGAATGGAAGAATATTTTCACAGGCCTGTCGCTTCTTGGCCGAGGGAACCGTCGAGTCCGGCGTTGCAGAGAAAGAGGTTGGCTTGTGCTCAACAGAAATTTCAGATCTGATCAAAACATCGTCGTAGGAAGGGCTGGCCGTGTTGTCGAAGAGATGTGTAAGAGAGAGATTGTCGGCATCAAATGGGTTGCTGCAAAGGAGTGTACCGCCAGTGCCTCTCACGATGGCTCCGATATCTCCTCCATCGTAAATCCTACACCAAGTTCCTGTTGTGGCCATTATCTATCTCCTGGATCTAGTCTGGATTGTCTTGCGTTACTTATAAAACATAGTCATGGACGGCAGGCGGTATGGTGCAATGAGATTGGCTTATCCTCCGCCTACAACTATGCATTCCGCCTTTGCTACGACAGTCAAAGTGGAAGCGCGTAGGCAAATCCAGCGACTTTGTGAAACGCAGAGTGTCGTAAGGAATGAAGTAGTTAATGGGGTCCACAATCCAATGGGCGGCACTAACATCCAATCTCCTGCTTTCCTTTACACGGAATCCGAGACTGTAAAGTGTTAACTGCTACGCCTCTTCAGACAGCAAATGGTTTTGACTTTGCACTTATTCCCCAAACTCGTGACTAGCCTGTTTGCATATATCAGTCAGCTTATTAACAAACAGTTTATATTGACCAGGGAAGGGTTTTGTTTATTGTTTATAACGACTAATTTGCATAATAGAAGACCATAACCTCGTTCTAAAGGAATGAAAACCGACAAACCGAGTAAGAATTCCAAGGAACAACACCACGGCAAAGCAAAGGACAAATCCATGTTAATGAGGAGTTGAGAAACACACAGCATTCTCCAAGTGAATAGCTAATAAAACTACCTTCTAAAATGTCAATGACGTACCGTCCATATTGAGAAAATCTGTGTTTGTTTGTTTTTTTTCAAATAAGCTGTTAAAAGATTAATATTATATATGGTTTTTTTTTAATGTGGAAAAAGTGACATCTTTAAATTTTTATAAGACATTATTTTAATTGATAAATTTTAAAAACCAATAAATTAACTTGCTAAGCAACAAGATATAAATCATTAGTAGTTGGGGTGAATCATGATTATCCAACTTTTTCTAAAAATCAATAAGGTTTGAGTTATCAAGAAAGAGCTCTCATTCAATAATTGCATCCTCTTTATTTTCTTCTTTAGCAAGGGGTTGAGTGTCACAAATAGGAGAAATGGCCACAGCAAGATGAGATGTTTTTCTAGAATCCAAACATCAAAAGGCCTCATAGTCACAAGGCCCATAAGTGGCCAAATCAAGTGGGATGTTTGAGACCAACAACAAGTAGTCCAATCCCCGACATATTTTAGAGGTGACTACAAAGCAAGTGACTAAGGATTTTGTTGATTTGGTAGGTATGACTACATCCATGCATGTGTCCATGAGGAGGGGTGTGATCCTCATTGAAAAGAAAAGTCAATGGAACCCTAGCAACCATACATGGACATTACCCCAATGATCCAAAAGTTCTTGTAAATGAGCCAATTCAAGTGCAACTTTATTTTCTTATACTTGAATCTACATGAGAACAGTAATACAAATCATAGCCTTTACATGGAGTAAGAAGTGTATATCAATAGAACAAGCAAAGATAATAGTAGAATTTTGTCTTTCTAAATGATAAAAAAATTCACCTTCAAACACATTTCAAATATGCATGGATTTAGTAGAAATTATGGGCCAATATGCTAAAAGAACCATTTTCCATGAAAAAGGCTCAAGCATAAAAAGCCTAAAGAAATCACAAATCCCATTCCAAGTAGTCTAGGCTCTAGGATTGGCATTTCCTAGTTGAGTTAACCTATTACCAATAGGAAGATCTTGGTAGAGATCACACTAGGAAAAATCAATAAGTTTTGACTTAAGGATAGCCAACCAAATACTCTAATATATGCAATTCCAAGAGCCCAAAGAAGACTATAGTAACAATTTGTGATTCATCTTTGAAACCATAATGAAGATGGGGAGAAATCCAAGTATGTCCCTTTCATGGTCTAGAGTTGTGAAATAGAGTATCTGGCTACTATTTTCAATCTTTCCACCAACGTTTAAAGCTTCTCATCCCAAATTTGTGAATCATATTGGAAGGAATCCAATTAATAATAATCTACAAAGACATAAAACTCTAATTGGAAACCTTGCACTTAGATTTAGCTACTAACCAAGTCAAAATACTCTTGTGCACTTAGAGAAAAGATCAATAAAAGTCTTGATTTCTCTATGCAGTATAATTTCAAAGCACACACCCAAGGAGTATTAGCAATGGGATGATCCTAGCAAGAAATAAAAACAGCCACCAAATAGAATCTTGATTGATGGAAATATCCTTATGGATGTCATTTTTATACCATAAAATCCATGGCTTAATAGCTTCCCAAACTTTTGATATGATTCTTCTGACAAGTATGTCATGTATCTAGATAGGGTCCTTCATTAATAATATTAAAATTAAGTCCCTTCCAATATTGATGCCTACTTGGTGCCCTTGTAGAAATGTAATGCTTAATCAAGACCTTCCAATATTTATTATTATATATTTAGCATACTAATCTATACTTTATCATCGGATTCAAATCAAGCCAAGCTCACCAAAATCATGAGGGAGAAAAAATACCCAAGCTACTTTGTGAAATTATTTACCTATGTTAGTCCAAGCTTCAAATATAGGGCTTTAGAAGAAACCCAATAAGAGGAGAAATAAACATATATTGTAGAAAGGATTTTTACAACATGTTTGAAATTTTATTGCTAGAGAAAGAGACTTAGTAATATAACAAGCTAATTTTTATCAATGCTAGAAATAGAAACTTTCCATAAAGAGGAAGGAGAAGGCTGAAAATAAAAAAGGATGCTTGGAATTTGAACAGTTCCCCATGATCAATCCACTTCTAATGATAGGAATTGAACCAATTAGGCTAGGTTGAGAAATATTGTGTGAAGCATCAAAATTTTAGTCATTATATGCTCAACTAGTGTAAATATTTGCAAAAAAAAATTGCATCACAAGCTCCATGTGTCAAACCTTTGACACTCAATGTATTATTCAACAATATAAAATTATGGTACTACACTTATAGAGTCTCCATGAATACTCTTGAAACATCAAGCCTCTCCAATACATCCTCCATGTGTCCAAGAATGTATCCACACATCACATTCCATATATGCATTACTCAAAAGAAGAATCAATACAATGACAACCAAGAAAAAAACCCAATTAGTCAACCTCAACCACTAAACACATATTTGTGTTGGTTGGGAAAAATGGCAAAGAAGGGGGTAGAATAGAGATACAATTAAAAAAAAAAACATACCACAAACCACTATAGTAAGGTCATAGAGCCCAATGTCGACAAAGGACATGTCAAGAAAGAGACATGTCCTTATAATATAATACATGTATACTTGATAGGAAAATAATGTAACAAATAGTAGGAGATATATATAGAAGGGAATATCTATCCAGAAAAATAATACAATACATACTAAGGGAATATATTAAAATATATATACATTTGAGCATATTTTGTAGTGTAAGATTGATATAATGTATGTTCTATCTGAACGACTTAAGTACTAGTTCCACATTAATAACATAAACCAATCCTTCTATTGTTGAGTTTGGGGTATAAATATAACACATAGAGAATACTTGGGTCTCAGTACTTCGATTTGCAATCCCCCATTTTCTTGCTAACATGGCTTTGTTTCCAAGACCCTAGTTAGGCAATAGAGAAGAGACCATAAATTAAAATTAACAAAATTTGTGGAGTTAGATAATAATATAAGAAGTTATGGAAATTTTCTCATAAATATATAACATAATCTAATAGGTTTCTACCCCATGAGAGGAGGTTAGGCATCTAGGGGATGGTGAATGCAAATAGGAGGGTCTCCAAAATGAGTCCCTGAAAATTCATAATTACAATAACTATCATAGGATGGATAAAGGATTAATATAACACCAAATCATAAACACACATGGAAAAATGAGATAATAAAAAATCTAGAGAAATTAGAGAAGAAATTAAGTTAACAAGGAAAATAAACATGGAAATCCAAAGAAAAGAGGAAAGGAGAAAAAGAAAAATATTGAAAGAAAAGAAATACATTGCAGAAGAATGGAGAATGCAAAGAAGAAAGAAAGTGAGAGTGCCTTGAAGTGGGTCATGCTAAAAAGAAGAAATAAAAAATAACTAAAGAAGAATGGAGAACTCCCAAACAAATGACCTCCCATCTGAAAAAAGCAGAAGAAATCTTGACAGATTTAAAAGGATGTTTAGAAAACTATGGGGTATCTAGGAATATATTCATAGAGAGCTATGGAAGCAGTAATACTCTATAACTACCACATTTTACCATAAACAAAATGGAGAAAACTACACTTGACAAAATTTACAATCAAATTAGATAAGAAATTGATAGAAATCCTTAAAAAATTGGAGAAAATATTATCCGTTAATGAAGATTATTTGGAAAAAATGATTAATAAGAGTGTGAGGAAGCTAAGAAAGGAGCATATAGAAGAAGAAATTTAAATTCATGTTTAATTTGGGAAAACATTTATCAACAATAACAAAAAAAAAATAATTAACTAGCCAAAGGACATCACCAAAGATAAAATGTCACTATGAAGAGGCACACATGTTGGACCAAGAACCATTCCCCATGGCATATAAATAAATATAAATTATATCACTACAAGAAATATAAAGCAAATATTTTCAAGAGCATTTTATGAAAGATTGTAAAGATATTTTGGGAAAATAATTCTTTGACACCATGTTAACAAGGGACAAAGGTAGATAACATAAGTCGGCGACAGTAAGAATTCCTAAGAAGTGGAAGAAAGTAGTTGAATCCCACTATTAAATAAAGAAATAAGAAAGTAAACACATTATGGATCCCTCAATTGAACTAGTACCAATATTTAGTAAGGGCACTATTGAAGCTATGACACACATATATATATTAGAATCCCTTTGGCAAAGAAAGGGAATTGATGAGGATAAGACTAAATTATTTTATTTTTATGGGATCTTTATGAAAGAATTCTCTTGATTGGTATAGAAAATCCTATCCCAAACATGACAAAGATTGGGAGGGTAAGTGCAAAAAGGTGGGGACCAAAAAGGGGTCTTAAGTGGCCACTTTTTCTCTGAAATCAAGAAAGAATGACCTTGGATGAGAAATTGAAGATAGTTACACTCAAAATATGAAGATGCAACAAAAAAAAGTCGTATTTCTCTAAATTTACTTTCTAAACTACTTTTTTTTTAAATGGTAGAGATTAAGGGGCTCAAAAAGGGGGGCCACACAAATTACACCTGTTTTTTTTCAAAAAAACATAACATAGAATCTAGTGTGGCTCCCCTAAAACATTTTTTTTTTTTAGTATTTCAAAAATTACTTTAGTGAGAAATTAGCTAACACCATGTAGCTTACCCTTTATTTTTTTGCTAATTTTTTAATGAATATATGATTTTTTACTAATTTTCAAAGTGGACACATCTTGAAAAACAAAAAATTGAGCTTGCGCCTCTCCACCCCACCCCAAAAAAAATATTTGAAAACTAATTGAAAAACATTTTTTTTAATATGTGTAGAATGGATTCTAGTTTCTAAAAATGTAATTTATTTAAAATTTTGATGAATGGTTAAAAAATAAAGTCAAAAATACCAAACATTGGTTTCTAAAAAGAATAGATACAAGTAAAGTTAACAAAAGAAATTAAAGATGAAAATAGATAATCTTAAAACATCAAGCCTCACCAATACATCCAAGAATATATCCACACATCACATGCCATATGCAAGTTACTCAAAAGAAGAATCAATACAATGAAAACCAAGCAAAAACCCCAACTAGCCAATCTCAACCACTAAACACATGTTTGTATTGGTTGGGAAAATGACTGAGAAGGGGGACATAATAGAGATATAATCTAAAAAACATACCAGAAACAAATATTGTAAGGTAACAAAGCTCAAGGTTGACAAAGGACATCAAGCAAGAGACATATTTTGTAAGGGAAATGTCCTTATAAGATAATGCATGTATAAGATAGGGAAACAATGTAACAAATAGAAGGAGATATATATACAAGGGAATGATATATGCCTAGAAAAATAATACAATGTACTAAAGGAATATATTAATATATATTGACATTTGAGAATATTTTATAGTATAAGACTAATATGATGTATGTTTTATCTAAACGACTTAATTACTAGTTTTGCATTAATAACATAAATTAATCCTTCTACTATTGTTGAGTTTGGGGTATAAATTGAACACAAAAAGAATACTTGGGTCTCGATACTCCTATCTGTAATCCCCCATTTTCTTGCTAACAATTGGTTTTATTTCCAAGATCCTAGTTAGGCGATAGAGAAGAGACCATAAATTAAAATTCAAAACTTGTGGAGTTAGATAAGAATATAAGAAGAAGTTATGGAAACTTTCTCATAAATATATAGCATAATCCACTAGGTGTCTACCCCATGAGAGGATGCTAGGAATCAAGGGGATGATGAATGAAAAAGGGGAGATCTCCAAAATGAATCCCTGAAAAGATGTAACCTATAAATAATTTTGAATTACTATAACTACCATGGGATGGATAAAAGATTAATGTAATACCAAATCATAAAACCCATGGAAAAAGAAGATAATAATAAATCTAGAGAAATTAGAGAATAAATTAAGTTGACAAGAAAAACAAACATGGAAAGCCAAAGCAAAGAGGAAAAGAGAAAAAATAAAAAAATGTTGACAGAAAAGAAAGAAACTGTAGAAGAATGGAGAATGCAGAGAAGAAAGAAGTGAGAGCACCAAAGTGGGTCTTGTCAAAAATAAGAAAGAAAAAGTAACTAAAGAAGAATGGAGAATTCCCAAAAAAATGACTGGGAATCTGAAAAAAGTAGGAGAAATCTTGGCAGATTTAAAAGGGAGTTTAGAAAACTATGGGGTATCTAGGAAGATACTGGTAGAGAGCTATGGAAGAAATAAGCCTCTAGAACTACTGCATTTTACCAAAACACCATCAACAAAACTAGATTTAACAAAAATTACAATCAAACTAGATAAGAAATTGATGGAAAACCTTAAAAATTTGGAGAAAATACTATATGATAATCAATATTATTAGGAGCAATTGGTTAATAAGAGTGTGAGGAAGGTAAGAAAAGAGGAGATAAAAGAATAAAATTAAATCATGTTTAATTTGGAAAATATTTATCAACAATAACTAAAAAAGTAATAAATAAAAACAAGAGGAAATCACCAAAGATAAAATGTCACTTTGAAGAGGCCTACACATTGGAGAAGGAACTATTCCCCATTACATATATTTAACAAGACAAATATCACTACAAGAATACCACAAGAAGGAAAATATCTACAAGATCATTTTATGGTAGATTGTAAAGGGATTTTGGGGGAAAAATTATTTGACATGATAATAAAAAGGGATGAAGGTAGAGAATATAAGTTGATGCTCATAGTAAGAAGTCCTAAGAAGAAGAAAAAAATGGTCAAATTCAACCACAAAATAAAGAAATAAGAAATTAAACACACTATGGATCCCTTAATTAAACTCCCAGTATTTAGTAAGAACACTACTAAAGCTATGGAGCACATATTTATATTAGAATACCTTTGTAAAAGAAAGGGACTTGATTTCAGATAAACTAAATTATTTGATTTTATGGGATCTTTATGAAAGGATGCTCTTGAAATCCTATCCCAACATTTGACCCTCTTAAGTTTAATCATTTAAAAGAATAAAGTTTATAAATTAGATTTAAAGTAGTACAATTATTGTTTTTCTAGTATCTTCAAATTGTTAGTGCATACATTTCAAATTATTCATCCAAGTTTAGATTTAGCTAATTTAATTTTAAAATTGGCTACTTTTGACCCCCTTATTTTCCCCCATTTCCATATACTCACCTTAACTACAGATATTTATGTTTGGTATGAAAATTATTTACTAGAAAATAAAAAATTAAATATAAAATAGTATAAATCATATTTTTTTAAAATCTTACTCTAAGGTTTATGATTATTTAAAATCTTACATCATAGTGATTTTTGTTTGAGTATCAAAAATAGCCTAAAAACTTTTTTTTAAATAAGGTGATTGAAAAGTCAAGGGACACATAAGACGTTTCAAATAAATGTCATTCTAATAATGGGCCTTGATTCAAATTTCCTTTATCTAAAAACACCTCTATTTGAAGTTCCTTTTCCATGTTTTTTTTGGATTGAAAATTAAGATATTAGTAAAAAATATATTTTCATTCAAACCTTTTTGAACTTTATTTGAGTGCGTTGACATATGAGAGGCCCTTTACCTTAAAATGAAGGACCTTCATTTTATTGTGTTCAACTATTTTAATCCCATAATACTTATTTTAGTGAAACTTCTTGCAACAGAAACACACCTTCATGCTTCCACCTAATTTTTTTTCTCAATAATTAAATTATAAAAATAATTTATAGATCTATCTCTATCTACTATTTCTAGTAATTAAATTTTGAGAAACACATATTCATACTTCCACCTAACTATTTTTTCAAAACTTTTATTAAAAAAACTCAGAGATCTATATCTCTTTACCTCTTCTAGTAATCAAATTCTTAAAATTTAAGGTATTTCATTGCTTAAAAATATGAATCTGTAAGTCTCTCATGATGAAACATATGATAATAAGCACTAATTTTATTTTAATTTTATCCATAACGAAACATATTATAATATTTCTAAAATTATGAAAAATTAAGACACTTTAGCATGACCATGAAAACATGAGAACATGATACATGATAAAGGGTAGGTAGAAGGGGTGGCTTTTGTAATAATTTCTGGAGATTTAGAATGATAGATGGGATGGGATATGTACTCTTGTGGTTGCTCCTATTTAGTTAATGAGTAATTTGTGGTAGTAGTGTAGTTTAAGGATGACAACATGTTCATTTTCTACATTTGGTTTGCTAGGTAGCAAGTTCTTTGGTTTTGAGATGGAATCTACTATAACTTACTACAAGATGTCTCATTATTTATAGAATTAGCTAAGAATTCCTCTATGAAGTAGAAGGGGGATTGGAAAATAAACTAGAAGGTCTTTAATGAGGAGATCATTACATATTTTATAGTAATCTTAAAGTGAGAAATTAAATACCCTAATCTTAGGCAAAAGGATCTAGATGGGCATCCATTTGGCAATATTTGTTCCACCATGGAGAATTTATTAGTAGAAACAAGACATACATGTTGGTATATGGATTTTTTTTATATAGTTGTCTCCTTGCTCTACCACGATTATATTAAAGATTTAGTTCACAAGGTTGAGGTGTATTTCAATTATGTGTTGGATCATGTACATGTAATGAAGAGGATTTAATTTTATTTTACAAAAGATTATGGAAGCTATTGCAAAGGATGTTAAGGTTTATCTTCCAATGGAGGAATTTCTATCTTTCTCTAAATCTAATTATTATGATGATTCTATGGAGGAGTTGGCAATCTCCCCTCCTAGTAAGGGAGTTTCTTATGAAAAAATTGCAATGAAACCAATTAGTCTTTAGTTTGAGTGAAGCATAGTATTCACAATTTATATAAGACAATACTTTTTTAGTAAAACAATCAAATAAATATGTATATTTCTAAATAACTACTTAATTTAAAATGGGAAGATGATTTGAAACTTAGTAAACCATGAAGACTTTAGAGTATTAAATAGGGATTTATAGTATTGTTTATCTTTAATTTTTATTATTGTTGTGATAAATTTTTTATATATATATATATATATATATTATGTTAGATTATTTATTTGGATGATAATGATGAGAATGAGGATGAGGATGAGGATGAGGATGAGGATGAGAATGAGAATAATGAAGATGATGATCATAAAAATGATGATGATAATTATAATAATGATGATGGCAATGATAGAAAATAAAAAAAATAATGATGGTAATGATGATACTGATGGTGGTGATGATGAATTTCAACATCAATTTTTACTATATTAATTTACATTTCATCTTCAAATTCATTACTTAGTTTACAATCTAATGTGTATGATGGGGATGAAAAGAAAGAACCATTTTACTATCAAGAACTTCAATAAAGGTTCTTCTAGGCTAAATTGGAAGTTATTGATACCCTTAGAAGAATTCAATATGTTCTATATTGGAATTTTTTTCTAGATCAAGTGTTATATATTTTGTTGTTTTTAGGTTATTTTTTAGTTGTGAGTCAACTATGTTTTTGTTAACATTTTGACTATCACATATGATTTTAGGGTCCCTTCAAAACCTTTTTTATCCCTTAATCAAAAAATGTGTTTTTTACTAACACAACATATTAGAGGTATAATTGACAGATTCATGATTGATTGTAATAATTAAATTCATATATTTATCCTTTCTATTTACTCTTAACATATGTATAATTTTATCTAAGAGAAAACCTGGCTATAGGATAGTATCTGGATTGTTACACGCATATTGATGAAATAAAATTGATGTTATTAAAATTATTATAAAATAATTTATGTATTTGACATGATAGAAAATAATCTATCAATTTTGTTTGAAAGATGTTCTTCACTATAAAAGCAGTTGTATTTACTTTTCATATTTTTAAGGTAATGTTGAATTGGAAGGAAATAGTTATCATGTTGAACTTCATTATTATAAGATATATTACAAATATGACTATTTGAAAATGATTTTGTATTAGTCTAATAACTATTTGTATTTGAAAATATTAATTCTATTTTATAATATACTAAAATATAAGAAAAATAATTTATCATTTAGACTAGAATTGAAAAATCCTTTGTAATAATTCAACTTTCTTTTATTAATAATTAAATTTTTATTTCATGTTTTCCTTTAAACTCTATTGACATTTAAGATTTCATTTTATCAATTGTTACTATCAAAATTCTAGTTTCTAATCTAGACTTTAATGTATCTAATCCACCATTTTTTCAATCTAATGTAGCCATAATTTATATTAAAATTATAAGAGAAAACATCTAAATGAAGAATCTTTTATTTATACTCTAAGTGTTTAATCATGAATGCAAATTGTATTAATGTACAACTAATTTTAATAAAATAAAAAATATGTCAATACGATATTTTTATTTTAAAATTTTATGACTATAAACATTAATGTAAGCTTCAAGAAAGTACAGCACAAGAGGTTGAATAAGACCCCTTCAACTAAATCATTTATAAATTTTACAATAATCTTAAAGTACAACATGACACTAAACTTCCACCTTTGTTATAATTTTATTATTAAATAATACTTATAAACATTCATTTCATGTGAACTTAATACTATTTAACACTAACAAAAAATTGAAAATACAAGCTAGATATTTTTATAAAATCACATTTAAAATAAATTCTCTCCCAACATTTTTTTAGTACAAATAAATATTTATATAATTTTTTAAAATATTCTTTAAAATAAATCTTTAATCATTATCATAGTTAAAAAAACTATACCAATTAAAAAATTCCTGTAAAACTCTTCAATATTGAACTAAAAAAATAAAATGGGTCCCTCATTGATCGAAGCTCTTTTACATGGGCGTTGAAACCAATAATTCTGTAATGGCTTTGATATTTAAAGAAGTTACACATTCCAGACCAATTCAAACCAAGATTTTTTTTTAAAAAAAAAATCGTCACATAACACGTGTACAAGGCAACAAAGTATGAAAATTATGGGTAAGCAGAGTATGAGTCGTAGGTATTTGGTGATTCTGAATCATCTTACTACCTAAACTGGAATTTCCTACAGCTGGCAGAAACAACGGAAACCGGCCCGCTTAAAAGTCGGTGACGTATTCGATAGGTGTGCTCTCGGACCATATTTCATATTTTACTCATAAAATATTCATTTGACTTTCAATAACAGCGAGCCTTAAGTTCACGCGCCCACTTTTGACAATTTCAAACCCCACAGTCAAAGTTGTTGCATGCACCATGGGAAGCATGCAACTTGGCTGCTACAATTACACTGCAACACCGCCCACGCCTAAATAAACACGTTTACACTGAATGAGGACTCTTTATAACTGTTTTGAATGGATTAAAGGGTGACGAGGGGAGGGAGTAGTTCGAAACGCGCCTGGACAGTCCTCTGGACAAAACTATTTACATGATTGTTAACAAGGTTTAAGTTTATTGGCATTGAAATCATTGATGAGAGGTTTGCTTCATATGACGTCTTTACCGACGAACATAACTTTTCAGCAATACCCGCGTGATGCAGGGTGGGCAGGGAGTACGTAGGCTACAGTTTCCCTCTCATTTGGTGAGGAGTAACGAGCACTGAATCAGATGGTTCATCTGTGTATTCTTCTAACTTCCAAGAAGTCAATTGATCACATATAGTATGAGATTTGAGTCTGAAATAAGTTTCACATCTGTAAATCACTGTTGATTATTGGAAAGCAAGTTTCAGCCGTCGTTTAATGGTAAAAGCCTCTAAAATATCAGGTAAAAGCCTCCAAAATCTCACTTAGCATTGAAAGCCAGATATATATTTAAGTCTGAATGCTTCTGGATTTGATTGTGTGGAGTCTTTTTTCATCAACGTTTCGGATCACACTCTATGAACCATCTTTTTTCTATCCTGATGATGGTTCACAGAGTGTGATCCGAAACGTTGATGAAAAAAGACTCCACACAATCAAATCCAGAAGCATTCAGACTTAAATTCATATGGATTGTGGAAATCTAATTACATTGACAGATATATATTGATTTGACAACTGGATAAGAACATTCTATTTCCATTTGCAGTATCTTTTGTCAATTTGATAACAACTTTCTTTTTTCATTTGCATTGCTTTATGTTTTAAATCTTTATAATCAATAATTTAGTTTTTTTTTTGGAAAAACTCTAGATTTGTCTAAGTTTATTTCATTCCATTATTTAACATTTATTATTAATTGTTTAATCCAAGCACATCCAACTACAATTTGCATGCACAAATATGTACTCTCTAACATATTAACATATATATAGTTTTATATTGGCGTAATTCTTGAACCTTCTTTAGATGCAAATACTAGTATGTAAAAATAAAAGAATGATATTGTTTCTATTCGACTTGTTGTAAGAGAAAAAACTAGAAGGCAAATGCAATTGTACAAAAGAATAACTACTTACTACTATGTACTATTTCTAATTACAATATGATATAAATCTAATCGTACTATTATGTAATGAATAATAATTAGATTTAAATCAAATGAGCTTGAAAATGAATAGATGGAGAATGTTTTTGATAAGGTAAGAAGGGATTTTGAAAGGGCCCAAACCCTTGTACAAAAGTTAGAAAAGATAGGCATTAAGCACAACAGAACAACAAGGAACCAAAGAGAAACAACAATGCATAAAAAACTAGGATGCTACATAACCATGCAGCCACCAACCCAAATTCAGGGTGGTTTGAAACCAAAATGTTCCAAAGATTTTTGCTTAATTCTATTACAAGGATCCAACTGCCCTAAATGTCTTTTTAGTAGATGGGGAATGTTTAGTTCAATGATATAGATGATTTTAAATTTTGATATTGATTTGATAATTTTAAAGGGATGCATATATTTATTTTTTTGGAATTAACATAAAATCATTAGTTGTATTTATAAAATATATTAATACTCAATACAAAAAATTGTCCAATATCAAGTATGTAGTGAATAAGGATAATATTATTGTAAAGTGTAAAAAATAATGTGGTGTATTTCATGGTGTCTAGGCTCATGTAGAGTTGAGTCCACTATAGCCCACAAAGTGTATACATGATAGTGATGTAGGAGGGCTCATGACGCATACTTAAGATGATTGTGGAGTTCCAACTAATGTGTGCCCACAATGTATCTATATGATCATCTCATAAAGATAGTTTAGATGGAATCATGATACATACCATAATCATGGAGTTGGTTTTGGTGTGGTCACAATGATTTTTGCAAAAATGACACTATGGAAAGTTGGTATAGTGATCATGATACATATCAAATGACTAGTTGTCTACAACATCAATTAGATAGAGATAAATCAAGAATTTTCTTTACATTTTAATGGGTTTATATTAGTTGTAGAGAACAAGGAGCTTGTATATAGGTCATATGTACACTCACAATAATTTAAAGAAATATTAGGAAGAGAGAGGATATGTGTGTAGTTTTTAAAATTGAATGATTTTATGATTTTGGTGTTTCCACGACTTTCCACAAGCAACAAAAGTGTTAATATTGGGGCAACAACATAAACCTCATAGTAAAAAAGAAAACACCATGGTGAATGCATAAATGCCCCATTGGTGGATCATCAATGTCATGATAGATTTTATAAATGTTCATTTCATCTTCCAAGCATTGGGAAGTGTGTTAAATAGCACCACTACATTCATAACAAGTCTATAATACATGTTTATACAACATATGTGTAAATTTTATTGTCACTTGTTTTTATGTACCCTCTTTTAATGATTCATGGGGTCAACCAAAAAATCCATTTACTAGTTCTCTATCATCTTCCCCAATCCTATTTTGTACAATGTACACTCCAGCACTCATTTTTCCACCTAAGGCCTCTAAATTTTTTAATTATGGGAGCATGTTGAATTCTCTCAACCTATGTAAGTACTTAAAGTTACGAAGTTTCCCTTCTTGGTATACCCTCTCCTCTATATCCATTGGGGTATTAGACTTCCCCATACTACCATGCCTCCTAGTATTTTCTTGCTTTCACTCCTTATCTCATCAAGACTTCAAGGTTTCTCATGTCATCATACATCTTTGTCAAACCTTAATACTCCACACACCATTATTGTGAAGTGAAAAATCTCCTCTCTAGAATTCCACACCTTCAAACCCAAGCCCCTAAATGAAGTCACAAGCCACATGAGTCATCCTTGATATCTAAACTCTAACACTCCTACCTCTTTTCACTATTCATCTTCACCTATAACCCTACATGTCAAGTGTCATTAATGTACCTAGTGATGATGTAGCTCTCTAAAGGATTTCACCTAGTATAGAGACTCAAACTAATTCATTAAGAATGGATCCATGTGGAACTCTAGAGGGGCACACCACAAGGATGCCTTTGACTACTATTAATGTGGTAGTTTGGATTATGAACCCAAAGGGGCTCCTAACCATAATTTTTTAGTTCTATTGTAGATCATGGATAGCCATCCTTTATACCTCCCAAACACATTTCTACACATGATGACATAAATTTTATGTCATTTGAAAGGAAAATGATGCTAAATAGGTATGTGAAGCCCATTTCATGTACTGGCTTTGGAATGAAGACTATTATAGAAAAAATTATACTCCTTTTAGGTATCTTAAGGTTGTAGAGGTAGAATTGAAGGATTTTCATAAAAAGCCCATAAACAAACCCAAACCAAAAATTGTAGTGAGAACTTTTTGTTCATTCATCCAAATTTAAGGATGAAAACCCATAGGTCTATGGAAATCAAATGATGAAAGTAGTGAGCACTTGCTGTTCATGCATCCAAATCTAAGGATGAAAACCAATATGTATATAGAGATCACAGCATAAAACCCTTGTAAACCTCATTTCAAAGGATAGAAACCCTTTCGCTAAGAGAGTAGTCTCACCAAGAGATCATTTTTTATCTTTAATTGTAGTAGAACTTTAGTGGCGTCAATCTAATTTCATTCATAAGTTGCATTGGGAGTAAGAATTCTATTTTTAAAATTATAAAATAGTTGTGCAACTAATAAATTGAAATTATTAGGGAATAATATTATACATTCTATAATAGTTTCTACCATATCCACATTTTGTACAAGGATTTTAATTTCACATTATATAAATGAAGTGTTCTATATTTTTTCCTTGTTTGTGAACCTAATTTATAAATCTAGGTACTTTTGTGAATGCAAAATTTTGATTAAATATAGTTTGACCAGTTCCTACATAATATATTTAAAGTTTCCATCTCTTTTCTTTTGGATCCTAACCCATGATACTAGGGTTTGTTGTTATTCGTAATAATTTAAGGAAAATTTTATTAGTTTACACAAGTGGATTAGGAATCAATTAGGGCTAATCATTTTGGTGTTAAATAACTAAATCTAAAGAAAAACGATAATTTATTAAAGCTACTATGTGAAGATTAATTTAATCTAGGATTTTTAAGGTTCTATTTAAATATTTAAGCCAAAAATTTAAATCTAGCCAAAATATTTTTTGTTGTAGTTAGCAAGGACATTATAGTGGTATCAGAGCATATCACTTAAGTTTTATATTTATAAGAGATTTTAGTAATATTTACATTAATTTTTTGGGACATTATAGTGGTATCAAAGATGGTTTTCTTTCCAACATAGCACATGTGCACAAAGATGGGGGACCAAACATTGGCCACAACCACTTTTTGGTTCATCCTTGAATATATAACATGAGCACATTATAATGTACTCACATTATAACACACTCGTGTTATGACTTGGTAGTGATTGATCCTATGTTTATAACTACCAATCCATAACATGAGTGTATTATAGCATGCTCATGTTACACCTATCATAAAAAGGAAAAAATAGAGGTAAAGCTCATTTGAGTCCAACCCCCTTTCTTCCTCCTGTGCCACAATATCTTCCCAAGTAGAGGAGGTATTGGGAGAGAAACAAACAAGACTCTCATGACACTCAATGATTGTATCCTCTAACACCAAGATACCTTCTTCACAAGTAAGTGAGGTATCGGGAGAAGAACAACTATGATTGCCATGATTGTCAAGATTGCATCCTCTTGCACCAAAACATTCTCACAAGTAGGGGAGATGTTGTGAGATGAATTAAGATTAGGGAAATTGATATTAAGAAAGGTGTCAATGATTTCATTCTCTTGCACTGAGATACTCTCACAATTAGGAGAGATGGTGGGAGAGGGATCAATGAAAAATAACAAAAGAGTAGGAATAAACTTATTTTCACAAGAGCTTGTATCAAAAATTCCTTGAAATTATTAACAAGACATGATAATAGGACATGCATTATGATAAAAAAATATTTTTGCAATGATAACATGTGATGTTATGCCCTATGGATCAAGCTAGTAATTTTTTTAGCAAAACAGACAGTTACAGGACTAATATTCAAAAATTGATGCTAGATTTGGGCAGAGATTAGAGACAAGACTTTGCACAGTGAATTTGAGCTCACAGTGGTAGGAATAATTCACCATAAGTGGAATAAGTCACCCTATGGCACCTATGTCCTACATAGCTTTTTGCAAGTTTCAAAATTTGATTGTTTGTTATACTATTTAAGGATCTCAAGTCTACTTGCATAAGGGTCTGATAGTGGATTGTTTTTCTAGGATTTACTCAATTTATGCCAATGTGATTCAAAATGCAAGTGTCTTGTGCTATGTTGAAGATGTTTTTAATAATAAATGAAAAATTTGAATGCAATTTTTAGATCTAAGATGTCATAATTGACTGAGTCTAAGATGCAAAAGTTTGAAAATGATGAATTTGATGCAATTTTAAAACTAAACAATGCACTTTTTGAGCTATATGAGAGATGAATAAATGAATGCAATTAAGAATTCCAAAACAAATATCTTCAAGCAAGAACAAACTAAAGACACAAAGACAGAGAATTGGACAAAATTTTGTTGATCCTGTAAGGAAAGCAGAGGTGTGGAAATGCTTTCCTAATGTCAAATACACAGGGAAGAATGCAATGCAAGATTTTCAAATTACAATCCAATTAAGACACACATCAAAGATTAACAGAAACAGAACAAATACACAAAGACAACTGAACAACAAATTTACGTGGGAAACCCTTTCGGGAAAAACCCACCACACCAAGTTGAATCTATTTGTATTACAGTAACAATAATTACATACAATCAAAGATACAACTCTCTGGTATTAGTCATAGTAGCTTTACTCACTGTTCACTAGTTACAGACCATGCTTTCATCGAATGTCGATTGAACTCACTATATCTCACAAATCAGAATCGTTCTGCTTTTATTTAACACATTCTGATTTTTCCTTCTATGCATCCTTATTCACCATTGCCAACCATAGATAGTTTCCTTTCGAGCTTTGATTTTTCCTTGCATGTTGTTTTTCCAACGCTGCAACTGATGCAAAAAACTAACCGTCATCCGTTTGAAATTCGCTTCCACTGATTGGTCCAGCGGGATGCCACAAAGGATGGTCAATCTGGTCAAGGGAGTTCAACTTTGTTGGCATATTGGTGAGACACTAACAGTGTCTCCCCGATGCCACAAAGTCTTCATATCAATATCGCCAAGAGTCCCAACAGTCGGCAAGTCGTTATAACGAAAGCCACAAGTCATACCAAATCTACCGATAACCATTTCATTTCTATCGGCAAGATATTTCTCATTGGCAAGACATACCAATCTCGCCAAGACCTCATATTGAAATATTCAAGTCATGCCGGCATGAGCCATTCGGCATGACTATCGCTCT
>VDFB02338018.1:0-27071 GCA_007258455.2 Sequoia sempervirens
TTACTTCCCTCAAAACCTTTCACTCAAAATAGAACAGCTTTGTTTGTCATCTTTAACTTTATCGCGTTAGTTTTGTAGTTGAAGATAAAATCCACAATTAAATAAATAAATTTATTTGATTACATGTTACAAATATTTTAGAATTTTCCTTAATTAAATAATTAAAATTTAGTATGGCTATTTGAGAGAACCGATAAAAAGTGTTTTAATTAAATATATAAAATACTTAATTAGCTTATATGAGTGAAGGTTTCTAATTAAATATTTTAGAATATTTAATTAAAATTTAAGTGAAGTTCTAGTAAATATTTAAAGAATATTTAATTATATGTGGTGTGAAGAAATTGAGAAATTGAATGATATAAATAAATAATTAAATTTATTTATATGTGGAGAAGTGACTACTTAGAATTAATTGTAAATTCATATTTAATTAATTAACAGGCTTGATTAAATGTGACCATTTTTAGATGTATACAAATGTAGCCATATTGGTGAACCACATAAGTTTTGTCATTTATTATACTGTTCTTTATTTTACCTACTATTTGTGTTGTTCGATACATTTTAAATTGCTCAATTTTAAACAATTGATATCAGAGAAAAGGAGAAGTTGTGAGGAAATCATGGAGAAATTGAGGAAGGACGGAAGAAGAAAATACATAGAGAATTAAAAATTTCTTGGGGAAAAGCTTCAAAATGTGGAAGCTACAACTAGAAGTATTGTAGGTTTAAAAGACCTTGCAATAACACTAGAAGGAAAAGCAAAGAAGCCAACTGTGATGTCTAATGAGGAGTGGAAGATATTGGAAAAGAAGGTAGTGGTAACCATAATTCTTTCCCTCTCCAACAATGTGTTGTTCAACCTTGCAATAGAGAAGACACCAAAAGGTCTTTGACATTGTTTATCTAACATATATGAATTGACTTCCACATTAAACAAAGTTTTTCTAATGAAAAATTATACAATTTGAAGATGAAGATAGTAATGTACCAAACCATATAAATGAATTTAACACATTGATCAGCCAATTAATTTTTGTGACTATAAAATTGGATGATAAAATTAAGGCCATTTTGCTATTGTAATTTCTACCCAATAGCCGAGAATGAGTTGATATGGCTATCAACAACTCAGTGTCTAATAAGAAGCGAAGTTAAATAAAAATTTGATGATGTTGTTGGAACTCTTTTCAATGAGTATATGTGGAAGATAATTTACAAGATCGTTGTCTTCAAAATAAGCTTTCCAACAAGTATAATTTTAATATATTTTCGTTTTATTATGTATATCATTCTATAAAATTTATTGAATATATTTTTCAACAAACATCAGGTTCTTTGTTCTAGACATGTGGAAAAAATAGTAAGATAGTGAAACAAATTCCAAAAAATATATGCACACTAGGTATTGATGTCCTTGTTTCAACAAGAAAAAAATTGAATTTTGATAATACTAATCAAGTTATGCATTATGAAATACACCTATGTCCAAATTATAACTACCCCAACTTTAATAATTAATTAAAAAATGCAACAAAACATTATGAAAAGAATTCGTACACTGGATATTGATGTTACAATTCTACATTTTTAAAACTATAATTTTATTCTTTTTAGAAAAAAAATCATGCATTACAACAAAAGCATATAAAAATATTGATTATTATAAAAATAAAGGTATTAAAATTTATGTAAAAAAATCACAATTTTTTTCAAAAATATTATTAAAAAATATTTGTTTAGAATCTACACACAAATTGCCACAAGTCACTAGTTTTTGTCATCTTAAATTTCTTAATGGTTTAGCTACTATAGGTCTAAGAATGTAAATATTTGGTAAAAAATGTTGATTTCAATTTCTTAATTTGGCCCAAAAGTGGAACTCATTATTGTGGGATTACCTATAAGAGTATGTCATAATCTTTCCCTAATGTACATCATAAAATTTTCCCTTATCCCTCATGTGACAGTTGTCACATGAATACAACTTTATTCAAAACCCTAATTCTTAATCAATTCTAGCTATCAATCAACCAATCCATCTTTTCCTTTGATATCTCTCATAGAAATTCTAAAAATGAGAATCCTCGCATCTTTTTTGAGTATCTTTCCTCAATCTAATTCATCTCATGATGAAAAATAGAAGGAGGGTTTTCAAAGACAACATTCCTCTATTTTTTTTGTATTGGCATAGTGTGATAGTTTAAATGTCCTATTGTTTTTCTTTCCATCAAGGTTCAAACCTTTTTGGGGTGTAATTTTGACCATTCATGTTACGAATGGCATCCCCCATTTGTGACCTCACTAGTTCATAGCTCCCGGTCAAAAGTATTTACCGCCCTTTTAAAAAAAAGCATTCCACTATTTTTTAACAAAAGGGATCCCAATAAATGTGTTTCATATTCTCAGCATGTAAGAAGAAATAAAAATTAATTTGCTGAATCATAATGCATTTCAATTATCTCCAACATGTAATTTGTAATGTAAATTTTTTCAATCCATCACTTTTGTTTCCACATAAACTTTTGATTTCCATATTTGTGCACTTATTTTGATCCAAATTTTAGAGCCAAACCTACATTTGTATTTATGATTAAGATGAGGTGTGATATTCCAAGGACGAAGGGACTAAATCTAGACTTACTAATTGAAGATAATTGAAATGAATAGAGGACAATGACTTCAAATCCTTTAAAAAATTTGCATTCCCTAAGTATATAAAATTTCATGGACATCTTAAAAGGGAAGTTAATGATTGCACAAATATCATAGTTTTCTATACTTGATGTTCAACCTTTAATATTCTTTTATTTTTTTCCATGAATTCTTTTCAAATGCATTAAAATCCCAAAATCCTTAAATTTATGAACACCATTCTTATACAAGTAATAGGCATGTCTAAGAAAATAAATAGCAAGTGGTTGACTATCAGACTAATAAGTTTATTCCACCAATTTAATGAATAAGCAAAACAAAAACCATCTTGGAGAAATGTATCATTCAAATTCAAAATTTGAAAAAATTATTTTCAAGCTTTCCAAATAGATTGTAAAGGAAGAAAAAAACCTTAATTTAAAAGAAGGGAGACATGATAATTTTATCTAGACAACTCACTAATTCACTAATTTGGTCTAAGTGGTATGCAAGTGTTGGATTCATTTCTTCTTCCTAGTCTCAATGTATTCAAAGAAAATATAAGTGGTTTGGGAATTATAAACCCAAAATTCCAAGGGTTATGCCTAGCTACAAAGTTGATTATAAGAGCTACTAAATGGAATAAACCATAAACCAAATGTTTTCTTTGTTATTTTAAATCTTGCAATAAAAAATATCATCATTTCAGATACAAAAGCATGAATTCATAAATCTCACATTTTACAAATTGGGAGGAAATACAAGGGAGAATACCAGACATTTGACCCCTAATACTTCATAATTCCCCCTTAGTGGGAATTAGAAGCGGATAAGCCTAAGACTCTTGATGGATAAGTTTATGCTCTATAAATTATAGGTGGTTTTGGACCTACACCACTGTCATATAATAGTGAAGGATTAGGAGGGTCCTCTTTTTCTTTGGTGCCTTCCAACATCTTGGTTACCTTGCCCATTGAGGGCCTTTCCTCTTCACAAATTTGGATACACTACAATGTTGTCTTCACCATTCTTTCCACTTCTTCCATTTCACTTTGGTTTTCTACTATTTTGTTTAACCTCTTATCTGCTACTTCTTCTATTTCTTCTTTTATCATCACCATCTCAAATTCCCATTCAATAAAATATAACTCCTTGTCTCATTTAGTTGAATGGGAGACATTTGTATTCCTTTTCCCCCTATCCATTTTGAAAATACTAACCCAAAACTATATGTTGGTGTGGGATTAAATGTCTTGTAGGTCCAACTAATTCATTCAGTAGGTAATTAGGGGGCATATTAACATGTTAAGTTTACTTAGGATATAAGATTATTTCTAGAATTCTTAGTTGGCTTTTCTATAACTTATCTTATCTAGCTAGTAATGCTTGATTCCTAGTTAGTTATGAGTTAGTTGTCTAATGTCATAGGATTAAGGCACTTGTCATGGTCTTCTCTAATCCTATCTCTTTACCTTGCCTTTATAAGCAAGAAATCTCATGTACATTTGCATATTCAACTATCCTACGATGGTCACCTCTACCCATAATTTTTTCTCATCATGATGAAGGCTTTCTAGTCTCTTCACTATGATCTACCTTTGATCGGGTACAACACTACTATAGGCTGGTCAAACCTTCACTTCCCCATCATATTTTTGAAGTCTTTGGTGGCCTCTTTCAACTCTATGTACAATAATTTCTTAGCCCCCTAGAAGGGAGAAGATGCAGCACAAATATTTGATCTATTTCTATGAATTTCAAGTACTTCAATAAAAAAATGTGAAGGGAATAAGCCCCACAGAATATATCCATGCCAAACAAGGAGAAAATTATAATGATATTTAGCATTGTGTAGTCCTATTGAGTTGAGGGGAGTGCTATTTTTAGATGGCTTTGAAAAGCAGTTTTGAGAATTAACAATAACCCATTAAATATATTAATAGTTTATTCCTCACTTACAAAGATATTTAGATAAATGTGAATTCACGCTCCTAGAGACCACTATCGATCAATCAATTTTCTAAATAGATTGGCATAGTTTCCATTGTCTAGTTGGTACACAAACCCCACATGACTGTTAGTATTCCTACAAAACTATATGCACTCATATTGTAGTATTGTGCAAGGTTGCTTTTTATATCTCAATGCTTCAAAACTGATGAAGTCTAATAGAGAAAATGTTGAATTGAAAAGCTTCTTGATTATATTACTACCTTAAAATTAATTTTATGTGGTTTATTTATATACTTTGAAACAAGAGAAACTAAATAAGAAATATTTTGTCTTGTGTAGGTTAAAAATATCAAACTACCAAAAATACTTATGTATGTTGTCTCATCAATTATTTTATCACCATCATCTCTACACAACACAAATTATTCATGAACAATTGGAGTCAAGGTTGGTTTACAATCAACCATATCAAATTTCTTCAATATATCTTTTGTATACTTTGTTTGACAAATAAAAATTTCATCCTCACTTTGGTACACCTCCATTCTTTGGAAATATTACATGAGACTTAAAATTTTTATTTCAAACTCATTCATGATAGCAATTTTGAATGCATCCTTACTCTTAGAACTACTATCTATATATAATCAATCATCAACATACAAAATTACAATAATAATGTGATTACCTTCTTGTTTGTAGTAAAGTGTAGGTTCACTCTTACTTCTCTTGAAGCCATTCTACTGAAAATATCCATCAATATTAGCTTACCATTCTCTTGGTGTTTTCTTGAGGCCATAAAAATCCTTCTTCAATGTGAATACTTAATGTTCTTTACCTTACACTTCAAATCTCCATGGTTATTCAATATAGACTTCCTCTTCTAAGTACCCATTGAAGGAGGAACTTTTCACATCCATATGATGCATGGTCCTTTTCTTTTGAGCTTCTAGTGAAATCATTATTCTAATACTCTCTTTTCTTTCTACTAATGCAATTTTTTGTTCATAATCTATCGCATACCTAGGTGTGAAGCCTTTACTAACTAACCTTGTCTTGTGTCTTTTAACACTCCCACCACTATTGTACTTAGTCCTGTAGACCCATTTAGTACCAATATTTTTCTTGTCATGTGTAAGCTTTGTAAGCTCCCAAGTATTATTCTTGTGAATAGAATATATCTCTTTTCCCATTGCTTGCACATAAACCTCATTAGTACATGCATCTTCAAAACATGATAATTTAAAATCAACTTGTGAAAGTAAAAAGAATGTATTTTTTAATCTCTTGGATTTTTTTCATGTGTTCAATTTTTACTTCTTTGATAAATGTCACTTAATCTTCTAACCTTCCTTGTACAACTTGGACTTGAATTTGGATTTATAGTAGAATTAGAATAAGGGCTACTTGGTGGATTTTTAATACTTAGAATCGATATATTAGTGGTTTGATCATTATTAATGTCATCAATAATACCACCATTTAAAACATATTTTAACATCTCAACATGGATTTCTTGATGATCATAAATGTAAGAGTTGAAGAAATTAGCTCAACAACCAGGAACACCTGCAAAGAACAAACATAAACCTTCCACAAGAGGATATGCAAGAAACATCTTGTTGAATATTGATGAGGATTCAAAATGAGGTATATTACAAATGATACATGAGATGCCTTAAAACGGAAATACATGCACAACCCTAAACCTAACTTGAACTAAAAGATGGCTCAACTAGATAAGCTTACTTATTTCAACTAGATAAGATAAGTTCTAGAAAAGCCAACTAAGACTTTCTAAAAATGAATATTTTTCCTAAGTAAACTTATGCAAGCATAATTAAATAATTAATTACACCGACACCCCCCATAAGTGCAACTTAGGGAGAAGATTATTATGCAAATGATGCAAAAATGCAAAAGATGGGTCCCGACAACAAGGCCATGTTAGGTACCCATGAACAAATGAAGAATCTCTCACAAATGGAGAAAATGAGAAAAGCGTTGTGGGAGAAAACTCCTCCCCAAAAGAGAGAAACACAAGACATGAAGAACATCACTGAAGTAGGAAGAAGATGCAAACAACTATCAAAAAATGAATGCTACGGTACTAAAGAACCTCCTCTAAAGATAGGATGATCAAGATCAAGAAGACAACAATCTGCATGAGTTCCCTTAATGACACTACTCGAACAATGATCGAAAATATAGATGGCACATGATTTTGTACGAGTGACCCCAACAACACTACTCAACCACTAAAAGTTGAAAATACAGATGCTAATAGTCTGAAGAACACTAATCAACTGAGGATGGAAGATTCCTTCCAAGGAAAAACCAAGGAATCATTAGCACAAACAGTATAATACCCCCCAATAATGCTGACTAGGAGATCCTGACAGATCTACTGAAATGTTGTGTAACACCCTGTAGCACATGAAGGAGAAAAAACAACATCTGAAAGTGCACAAGAAAGCACCTACAACTGAAAAAGTGGTGTGCAAAACAAAGCACACATGCATGAGGCTAGAATCATATGGATCCACTATTGTCATGGAGGGACACTCACCAGACAAAGGTGTGATGGAAAAAACAAAGGCACTACACAACCCCCCCATGGCACTTTATAATATAGTGCGAGTACAAAATACGGCACAACCTTATGTGCAAAATCCCTAAAAAAATACACGTATAATAGTGTGGCACTTTATCTTACATAGAAGATTGCTTACAAATGATGCTCATAATGCCCACAAAGGACAAAATACTGAAAAAAGACATATAAAGCAGCCCAAATGAAGCCATCCCATGTGAACAAAAAATTTCCAGGTGCTAACATGTCCAAGTAATTTAACCAAAGCGCCAAAATGCAAAAATACTGAATTAATTATACCTAGGGCCAAATCTAGAAAAAATTCATATGTAACTCTGAAGAGCTTATAGAGACCTTTCCAATGCCGCAAAGATCGCAAAAAATGGAGGAACGGTGCAAAAGTTATGAGCTCGGGAGTGAAAATAACATCTTTGACTTCAAAGAGAAAAAAATCCCACCAAATAGAGAAATATCAGAAAACGAACTACTCCATCAGAAAATTGGGATTGCCAACTTTCCAGCAATATCTCATTTCAAAAAAATTTCCTCTGGGGTCAAAAGTTATGACAAAATGAAAAAAAGGGCTATAAAGAGGCACATCAAGGACTATGAAGGCTAATTGGGTGCAAAAGTTCAACCCCTGAGCCCTAGCTCTCAGTCTGCCATGTGACCAAGTGTTGTTAGGATAGAAAAAAATAGCGCCACCCCTAGTGGCATGCTGGCAGAGGGAAGGAGCGACAGTGAGCGTCGTCGGTGGAAAATGGGGGGCGCCTCCCTTGAATGTGGAGCTCCCTGCATATTAGCTTGTGGGCATGAGGTGACCGGGGCAGAAGACAGAGGGGTGCAGGAGGTAAGCAAAACTAGTGGCCGGAAAAATAAAAGCTAGCGGTAGAATAACTGGTAGTCGGTGGAGCCCAATGGTGGAGGGTGATGGTAGGAGAGGAAGTCGGTGCACAGAGGCCGATAGAAATAGGTACACCCAGTACGATAGTACCAGGTAGTGAATGCCTCCAAATAAACCCCTAATAAAATATGATATGCCATAAAAATTAAATACCCCAAATAAAATTTTGTAGCCAAATAAAATAATAGCCCGATAGAAAAATATTTGCAAAAAAAAAATGATTTTTTTTATTCTACAAAATCGTACCATGTACCTAGGAGGTCGTATGACCTGCTGGGTAAAAAAAAATTTGCCTCACGAACAACCAACGCTGAATATAGGTATATTATATGTTGATTTTTGTCTCTCGAGCTCTCTAGAACTAATGGCGAGGTTTGATCTACCTCAAAATGCACCAGAAGCTTCGCAACTCCCAAATCTAGAAAATCTTTAAACCCTCATAACTTTGGCATAAAATGTCAGATTTAGGCAAAACAAAAGTCTATTTTGACTATTTTGATAGCCTTGGACTAAAAAATGAGCTCATATTTCCTCCAACGTGCACTAAAAGTGACCATGCAAGAAAACCTAGATAAAGAGAACCTCAAAAGGATCTTACAACCATAGCTCAAACCTCAAATTAGAGAAGGGTTTTTGCAGGAAGGGCTCTGATACCATGTAAGAGCTGAAGAAATTAGCTCAACACCTAGGAACACCTATAAAGAACAAAGATAAACCTTCCACAAGAGGATATGCAAGAAAGAGCTTGTTGAATATTGATGAGGATTCAAAATGAAGTATATTACAAATGATACATGAGATGCCTTAAAAAGGCAATGCATGCATAACCCTAAACCTAACTTGAACTAAAAGATAGCTCAACTGGATAAGCTTACTTATTTCAACTAGATAAGATAAGTTCTAGAAAAGCCAACTAAGACCTTCCAAAAATGAATCTTTTTCCTAAGTAAACTTATGCAAGTGTAATTAAATAATTAATTACACCAACAATAAACTCCCCCTTCATTAGAAAAAAAAAAATATTGGAAAAATAATTCTATTAAGGAGAGGATTATATAACATGTAATCCTTACTTTTCTCACTATATCCAACAAAAATGCATGATTCACATTATGGATATAACTTTTGTCTCTTTTGGTCAAGTATGTGAACATAGGATGAACAACTTAAAACTTTGAAATGATTAATTGTAGGTTTTTTTCTTCTACAAAGATTCATAAGAAGTCATCATATCAAGTGCATTAGTGAGAATTTGATTGAGAATATACATTTCTATAGCAATTGCATCATCCCAAAAATAATTGCTCAATCCCTTAGTTTGTAAGATACTCTTTGCCCTTTCCACAATTGTATGGTTTTTCTTTTTAGTTGCTCCATTTTGTTGAGGCATGTAAGAAGTGGTGAATCAACTTTTGATGCCATAGAAATCACAATAATACTAAATCTCCCTTCAATAAAATTCTCCATGATCAATCCTTAAACATTTGATTTTGCAACCTCTTTCATTTTCCACAAGGGATTTAAAACTCTAGACTGTATCAAAGGCTTCATTCTTCCTTTTCAAAAATTAAACCCAACACTTTCATAGAAATTCATCAATAAAAGTAATAAAATATGATGTCTTACCCAAAAGATTTATTTTTGTAGGATCACAAATATTTGAGTGAACTAATTGAAGTGGATAGTGGGCCCTCCATGCATTTCCTTTTGAAAATTTCTCTTTGGAATGTTTTCCTTTATAACATCCTTTACAAAACACTTTGTATTCTTGAACCTTAGGTAAACCTTAAACTAATTATTTTATGTTAGAAGCTTCAAATTATGAAAATTCAAATTTCCATACCTAAGTTGCCACAACCAAATTATCATCATATGCCATATTGGAAAGACTGCTATTATGTTCTCCAAAATTGAACGTGAACATCCTATTATTTGACATTAGCACAATTGTAACCACCCTATTGACTTGATTCTTATCATAAATTTAAAACTATTGATTTTCAAATATAGCTTCTTAATTCTTCTCACACAACTTTCCAACACTCAAATAATGCTTTAATTGTCGAGTGTAATAAGTTTCCTTAACACTTTTCATACTTCTTTAGTATGGACTTCCATAGCTTATTTTGTAGCAGCCTCAAAGATTTTGTTATCACCAATCTTGATATTAGATTTGAAACCTTCATCTATTATAGAAGAAGCTTCATGTTTCTTGACATGTGGCTACAACACCTTAAGTATAAATACCAAACATCTTTAGTACCATTTCCATATTTTCCAAAAGATTAAAAAAATATTTGGAGAAGACTCATCATCCTCTTGAGCATAATTAACACTTTGGTTGTTATTACCTAATTTCAATCTATAATCCCTTTCAAACTGACTATACCTACTACAATGATAACACTAAATATTTCTCTTATCAAATCTACCTCTACCTCTTCTTCTTTTATTTCCTCTTGAATAATATTTATTTTGACCTCTACCTTGACCTTGATTTGTTTTGATGCTAGTGTTGGCATCTTCATTCTTTATAATCTATAATTTTGATGAAAAAAAATCCTCACTTTCTCCAAATGAATCTCTCAATCTTTCTTCACGAATCATAATGGATCCAACTAGGTGATCAAATTGAAGGGCAGTAAAATCCTTTCTTTCTTCAATGATTATAGAAAGATGGTTCAACCTTGTTGTTAAAGACTCAACACCTCACAACCTATTTGATCACGATTTATCCAAGAGTCACCATTTTATTGACCACATATTAGACTCTCACACAATAGTCACTCACACTTTCAACTTCTTGCATCTTCAAATTCTCAAATTCTCTTTTCAATGTTTGTAGCTTGATAACTTTGACGTTATTACAATCTTGGTAAGCTTCTTGTAGAGTCTTCTAGGCATCCTTAGTTATCTTTGCACACATATTTTTTTGTGCTAGGTTCTTATCTAGAACTATTTGAATATGAAACAAAGTTTGAGCATTGTTCATTTTAGCCTCCTTAATTTCTCTATTATTGGGTCAAGAGTGGTCCAATCAACTAGCTCTTCATAACCTATTTCTACAATCTCACATAAATCTTTCCTTATCAAAAAATTCATCATACTCATTTCCATTAAATTCTAGATTTTGCAAGTAGTTAGAATTTGACATGATGATCCAAAAACAATAACCTTCTTAAATACCAAATGAAGATTCTAAAATAAGCTCTATTTAATGAATTGATAAAAGAATTATATATAACAGTAAAAATGAAACCACTTATATAAATAAATAAATTTTAATTTCCAACTGCTCAATATTTAGTTTCAACACATACAATAATACTTTGTATTATTTCTAAATTAGTTACATAACAGTTTTAAGAACTTTATTTAAACGGTACAGAGACAAAAACTTAATACAGTCTTCAACCTCTAAAGAAACCAGTTCGTACGAATGTAAAGATAGTTAAGAGACTTTTCAAGCTATACCCAGAAAAACATGTAAACATGCCACCTAAAACTAATTGTCTAAAAATAAAAGCACGCATGAGAGTGAAAGCAACATGCATATGTTATTTGCATGGTGGCAGAGTCATGTATCACTGATCAACAATGTACCCTCAGCAGCAATTAGAAGCGGCTAAGTCCAGAACTCTTGATGGATAAATTCATGCCGCTATAAATAGGCGATTTTGGACTTGCACCACTGTCCTGTGATAGAAAGGGCTTAGGAGGGTCCTCAATTTCTATGGTGCCTTCCAACATCTTGGCTACCTTGCCCATTGAAGGCCTTTCCTCCGCACGACTTTGGATACACCACAATGCTGTCTTCACCATTCTTTCCACAGCTTCCATTTCACTTTGGTTCTCTGTTATTTCGCTTAACCTTTTATCCACTACCTCTTCCGTTTTTCCTTCTATCATCACCATCTCAAATGCCCATTCAGGAAAATAGAACTCCCTGTCTTCAGTTGAATGGGAGACATACAAATTCCTTTTCCCCCTGACCATCTCGAAAAGCACCATTCCAAAACTATACACGTCAACCTTTGCTGTTATGGAATTGCTTCCAAACCACTCTGGCGCTAAGTATCCCCGTGTCCCTCTGATTCTAGACACATTCAGGCTGCGGTCTTTTTCAACCAATTTAGCTAGTCCAAAATCAGAAACTTTAGGGCAAAAGTCCTCGTCGAGCAAGATGTTCTCCGGTTTGATGTCACAATGAAGAACCCATTCCAGGCACTCCTCGTGCAGGTAGGCGATGGCTCTCGCTACCCCTAACGCTATGCGGTATCGGATGCTCCACTCCATTGCAGACGGTCTCTCTGTGTTGAACAAATGCTTCTCTAGTGATCCGTTCGGTATATACTCGTACACCAGCAGTCTGTGCTCACCTTCTGCGCAGAATCCCCACATGCGAACAAGGTTGAGGTGATGGATTCGCCCTATGATGGTCACCTCTGCCCAGAATTGTTGCTCACCATGATGAAGGCCTTCCAGTTTCTTCACTGCTATCTGCCTCTGATCGGGCAGAAGGCCCCTGTACACCGGCCCGAATCCTCCCTTCCCCAGCATATTGCTAAAGTCATTGGTGGCCGCTTTCAGCTCTGCGTACGAGAATTTCTTAGGCCCGCCGGAAGGCAGAAGATCCAGCGCGAATATTCTAGCCATGTCTCTGAATTTTGTATACTTCCTCGAAAACGCGAGGAAGGCATAAGCCCCACACAACAGCTCCGCGCCGAACAAGGAGCAGATTATGATGAGATTTCGCCAGGTGTAGTCCGATTGAGTCGGGAGCTGTGGTAATTTTAGACGGATCGGACAAACATTTTCCAGGACTGAGAACAACCCATGAAAGAGATTCGGAGTTTCTTCCTCGCTTGCAGAGATCTTCAGATAAGTGCGTGTTCCCACTCCTGGAGACCAATATCCGTTGAGCAATTCGCCGAATAGCTGGACACATTTCCCATTTTCCAGGTTGTGCACGAAACCCACACAGTTGCTGTTGTTCCTGCAAAACTCTATGCACTCTTCTAGTATTGCGGAAGGCTGTCTTGTATATTTCAATGCTTCAAAACTGACGAAACCCAACGGAGAAAACGTTACATTAATGAGCTTCTTGATATCATTGTGCGGATTGCAGCTTCGATTATCGATCAGGCTCCGGTCGAAACCAGGCGGGCATTCGCACGTTCGCTCCTAGTCCAAGTTTATCTTACACACAGCGTTCTCTCCACAAGCCCCGGGGATTTTGCAGAGCATTGGGGCGGCTTCCCACACTACATCCCATGAGGAAGGAGGATATCTTTTTCGACTGTACATGCGGAGATTTCCGTTTCCCTCTAAAGTCAGTCTTCTCAATCGGTTCTCTTCGCCCCGGTCGGTCGCCATGATCAAGGAACCTATATCGATGTCGCTTGTATTCAGAAACCCAGAATCGTCCAGAGTAACTGCCAGAAACCTACCAGACTGCCAGTACTTTTTGCGTGCCTGCCTTCCCTTGGCGTTCCTGTAATAATAAGACAAGGAAAGTTTACTGGACTGTTGCTCTAGAGAAAGAGAATAGTAGTTGCCATCTCTACCATAAGTACCGTTTGGAGATCTCGACAGCAAAACATCTGCTGTGGTAAATTCTTGTGTTGGAAGAAGATTAAATGTGGGGAATGATTTAAAGGTTTGCCACTGATTGAGCACCAGATTGCCCGATTCCTGCAAAATAAGTTCAATTGCAGATTTAGAATCAGATGTGTGCTTGCTCCTCCACGCAATTACACCATTCTCGTCTGAAATGGAGAGAGCCCCGTCTATCAAGTACAAAGAAGAGTTGACCCCGACAAGAGAAGATGAGTTCGCCATCCACGCCAGAGTTCGGTGCGAATCGTTGGCATACCACACTGCGAAGGCATAACGATCTGCCGTCACGTTGTAAAACCCAGCACAAAACGTACCATTTGAAGAAACCAAGTACATGTTGTCGTTGGATTTCCAACCAGAAGAATTCAGAAGAGCAGAAGAGAGACGACCTACTGTCTTGTACCCTTCTCTCTCGCTCTCGCCCACACAAATCAATGCCATGAAATTAATCACTAAAACCCAGACAGCGCCCATGACTTTGGTAGTAGCAGCAGGGGGTGATACTTTTCCTTAGAAAACAAGATTCTAATAAGAGTTGCAACACAGCTAAGAGAACTGCTAATCATAGAACAAAATCCTATCTTATGTAAGGGTGGACTTCTTATTAAAAAGAAAATATGAGAATCGCTACTCCCTCAAAATAAATCTTGAAGCCCTAACCTAACATGTATAAAAAGAAAATATGACTGGACTTGGTCGTAGTTCCATGAAGACAGACTGGCTGGCAAGTAGGAGGGCGGCATTGGTAAGGCCGTGTTGAGCGAGAATACACATCGTTAACATATAAAAGAACAAAGCCGAAGCGAGTCAGACACGTTCAGTTTTTAACGTCGAAGCACGTATTGCTCGTGCCATGACTTCTGCTATTTAGAAAGAAAATTTAATGGTAGATGGAGAC
This sequence comes from Sequoia sempervirens, assembly GCA_007258455.2. NCBI lineage: Eukaryota > Viridiplantae > Streptophyta > Pinopsida > Cupressales > Cupressaceae > Sequoia > Sequoia sempervirens. Next base: position 14,605 of record VDFB02338018.1, read on the forward strand.
ATGAAAAATGTTCTCTTTTCAAAATGGCGAGACGTGAGTAGAGGAGCGCTCCAGGACACACTACATGAATCTTCCCAATACTACCCAAACGGTAGAAAACAAAATCGCAAAAGGGACAAAATATTCAAGGTATGGTATTTCAACTCTAATAATATTATATCATAATAAAATATTTATAATTTTTAAAATATTTCAGGTTATTCCACAGTTTAATAGTATTATATTATAATAAATATTTCACACATGATATTTCACTGTTTTAGAAGATTGTATCGTAATAAAATATTTATAATTTTGTGGAACATCTAGAATAATGTTTGAATTTTTTATTTAGTTTAATTAGGATTTTTTATTTTTTATAAATTATTCTTAATTATAATATAAGTTAGATGTAACATAAATGAATAAGTAAATATTAAAAAAGTTTAGAATTGAATTATTGATGTTGAATATAAATAGTTAATTATTTTTATTGATGTGATGATTTTGATAATTTTAAAATTGATTTATTATTTTGTTGTTGGAGTGCTCTATAAACTAAGCTATGGTCCTATAGGACCAACCCATCTTTGGTCCAGGTTTGACTTATTACCTTCACCCCTTTTAAGCTACTCTAATAGAATGTTTGGGGCTCCTAACCTGGTTTGGCTTTGATATCAATTGTAGATTCTAAAACACAATCAATTAACAAAAATTACAACTACAATTATAGAATATTTTAACACACAAACAAAAATCATTTATTCAATCAATTTCTTAATTGAATTACATCATGATTCACCTCAATATAGTGGTTCTATTCTAACCTAAGTAAACATCACAAAAAAGTAGTGTTTTATAGAGGTTACAGCTTCTATAAATAAAATAGTTTGCAACCTTGCGTGCAAAGGATAACATGCACTTAAAAACAATTATTTAAAACTAATTTAAATGCAGAATAACTATCTAAATATTGATAACTATGTGTGGTATGCTAAATAAATTGCATGGCGATGAGGATTATGTATCACTTCACAAAGGAGCTTGTATTCATCAACGCTCGGATTCTCTAAATTCTCCACTATCTCATCTCTTCTATGTATTTGTATTCCAAATTAGGAGGTTTCCATCTTTTAGAAAACGAAGGGGAATCTCATCCATTGATAGGTTCATCTATGTTGGTCATCCACACCACCATCTTAGGCATTGATGCACACATTATAAAATCCAATAGGAAATGTCCCATCAGAAGACACTAGGATAGTTTGGGTTTCTTGTGATGAGAGAAAAATATCCTAATCTCAGCCCATTTAGTCCATTACTTTCTTTCCCAACGATCATGGAACTGTAAATTAGATTGATAAGACCTGAAAATACTTTATAAGTTATTTATACAAAATATTTACCATTTATATTCTTTCTAAGAGAGTAAGATCATTTTTGTTTTCCTTTAATTTTCTTGAGGGATTAGGTCTTGTTTATTTGATAATTTCATATTGTATAATTCTTTAATAAGAGGTAGAATGCATACATCATTGAAATTTTCGTATGTGTTTTTCAAAATAGCTCATATGATGAATCAACTTTTCTCATTATGAAAATTTGGAAAAACATCTTTTAAAAGGATCAACTTTATTCATGTTGTTGGTATTTTATTTCTTTTATCCCAATTTCCTTACTTTGTATCAAAATTTTGAGATATTTTTTCACACCAATAATAAGCTCATAGCAATTCTTAATAATTAAAAAAAAAATCATATAAGATATCCAATCATAATATATTTTTTATTTAATTTAATTTTGACAAAAGAATACTATTTAAATTGATTTCCAATAAATCCTAAGAGAAAATAATAATCTTAAAAAAATTCAATGACTTTCTTTTATAGAAAATCAACTAACTTCATAAAAAAATTCAACCATAAAAATATTTTCACATAATCAACAAAACATAAATATCATAAATGTCCTTTTTGATAATGATAATATTTTCAGGTTCAACTATCAAATAAATATAAACACTTGGCTTCATATGCTTTGGAAATAATACTTCAAAGAAACTCATAATTTTTTTCATATATGTAATTCAGCTCTTAAAAGATGAAATGAATCTCAACAAAAACAAATACTAAGTCACCAATGTCTTTTTAAGAATGATAATATTATATTTCTAATGCCAAATAAATACAGCCTTTAAACATACTATAAACACTTAAATATCAAAGTAACATTACTTAATATTTAATTTCTTGCACTTTGATTCAAACGAGTATTTTTGTCCAATCACCACTCAATTTTAACCGTTCATGATTCTACCCACTGTTCACCGCTGTGAAGAAATTGCAGCAGCTCTGTCTATGGAAACATCCCTCCTCTGCTACTCACTGTTGTAGCATTAGAGCTTTAGATTGAAAAAGTGTTTTAGATAAACTTGCACTCGATATAAAAATATGAATCAAAGGTGGAATATTACAAAAAGGAAAAAGAAACCAGTGCCACACTAATTAAATAGAGATTATTTCAACGAGATAATCTTTGCTCACTACATTTGGTCTGTTTCTGTCTAAACAAAATGGATCTTAAAATGTTTGCAAAAGTAATATAAAAATTCACCTACCCATAATCAGCTGAGCTTAACAAAGGAGAAGTTTGGGATGTTGATGCATGTGAAGGGGTCGATTCATGAGCCGATGATTCGCTCGTCTGCCTGAATATTTGAGTTTCAATCTCTTTTCCATCTCGTCCTACCGAAAGTAACATTTCAACCACCTCACTCATGGAAGGCCTCCTATCCTTGTCCTGCTCAATGCACAGCAACGCTGTTTTCAACACCCTCTCCATTTCCACCTCTGTTTTCCTTTCCACATCTGTACCTCCTAATTTGGGATCCACCATGTTCTCCATCCATTTCATTTCCTGAACATTGTCGAAAGCCCATTGAACAAAATTACTCCCAGACATATTAAACTCCGCAGCGTTCCGCCCGCTAATTAATTCCAAGAGAAGGATGCCGAAGCTGTAAACGTCTGCCTTTGCTGTGATTGGAAGGTTCATCGTCCACTCCGGTGCCAGGTAACCTCTCGTGCCTCGTATGGTAGAGAAGGCGAGACCGTTATTTCCATGCCCACTGCCAACCAGCTTTGCCATTCCAAAGTCTGAAACTTTCGCACGAAACTGCTGGTCTAGAAGAATGTTCTCTGGTTTGATGTCGCAGTGGAGAACCTGTTCCAGGCATTCCTCGTGCAGATAAGCCAATCCTCTCGCCGTGCTCACTGCAATTTGAAATCTTGAGTTCCAGTCTAAGACTCTTGAATTTTCTTGGGAAAACAAATACTTATCCAGTGAATCATTCTCAACATACTCATAAAATAGAAGCCTGTGCTTCGCCTCCACACAGTATCCAAACATTCTAACCAGATTCATATGATTGACGCGGCCAATCAATCTTAGTTCTGCCCAGAACTCATCTTCTCCTTGCGACACTCTTTCCAATCGCTTGACTGCAACCACTTTATTTTCGGGGAGGAGAAGGCCCTTGTACACACTCCCAAATCGACCCTTTCCCACACTCTCCCTGAAATTATCTGTCGCTCTACAAAGTTCTGAGAATTTAAACCTCTTAAGCCCTCCAGGAATGGTAAAGTAGCCTTGTCGATTATAGACATCGGCCTCGTGAAAGACTTTAATGAAAAACCATCGTCCCAAAGCTATGCAAACAATTTCTGTGAACCCAAGAGCAGCAACAAAAGAGACCAGAGCAATGATCAGCTGACTTGTTTGCCCCTTCTTTCCAACTTTGGACGAAATATTTTGTGGTTGTACTTGGGATTCCAACTGCAACGAACATTGTGGTGAGCCAACGTCTGATTGCAGTAGCTTTGGCAGAGATGAGATATTGGTCACTGAAGAATCATCGATGGATATTTTAATATACATGTCATTTGGGGCCTCTAGAGATTGAAATCCACTAATAAGTAAATACTTTCCAAAACATGTGCCTGTGCCGTTATTTCTGTAGCTAAACCCTAAACAATTGCAATCCTCCATGCAGTAATTTTGGCACTCCAGTATTGACATACCATCTCTTGTGAAATAATCATAACCATAATAATCGGCGAACGGAAGCCGAATAATCTGAGCACGATTTGCACCGCAAGAGAGCTTCTTGACCAGTCGGCATCCTTTGAACCAATCATTTAAGTCCACCCTTTCAAAACCAGGTGGGCACACGCATATGGATTCTGGTGTAAATGCGCACATACCATAAGGACCGCACAGACCGTGAATTGGGTACTGATGTAACTTTGCAATCCATGAGATTTTCCAGCTATGATTTTGTAAATCGAGGCTGTATAATCTCATGTTACCGTCAATATCCAGTGTCAATCTTCTGAGGGGCCCTCCCCCATAGTCCCAGGCATTGAAACTAAACTGATCGCTTGATCTGAATCCACCAGATCCGTCTAGATCTGCTATGCGAGTAATATTAAAAGTGGTTCTGCCGTTATCAGCAGGAGTTTTCCATGGATCAGGCCAATACTTGCTGGAGACATTCATCCCTTCGTATATGAGACAGAGATAGTTGTCATCGTTGAAATATAAACGATAGAAGCCGGATTTGTAGTTTTCCGATCCCATTCTGGAGATCAGCTGTGTGTTCTTTGTGAAGAGCTGCTGGGGAAGGAGCGTATCAGTAGGCGAGTCGAAGCTTTGCCAAATTATTTGTCCAGAAGAACTGCGTAGAACCAGATTTCCCGCAGGTAGAAGCTCTGCTACCTTGACATCAAGACCTTTGGTGTTCGTTCTCCATACAGCGCTTCCATCTGTATCCGATAGTACGAAGTCTCCGTCCTTCTGAAGACGAAGACGAGAATCCTTGCCGTTAACAGGTCGGTCCCTGTTGGCCATCCAAACAATTGTATATGGAAAGGGAGTGTAAGAATACCATATTGCAAAACCAACGGCATTGATGCCGACAGCATAAAACCCAGCTGAAAATGTGCCATCCGGAGACTGTAGAACAGTTTGATTTCTTTCCGGTGAGAGGGAATGTCCTAATCTCAGACTCTGTAATCCTAATCCATGAATCTGTTGTGCAGAAATTAGGGAAACGCAAAACAGTGCACACAATATTGAGCGTAGACGTAGAATAACATGAAAACAATCCATTGTTAACACACAGCTAGTAGAGAAGATCACTTTAACCCTGCAACTAATGATCATTCTGGGGATGGTTACTTAGGTAGCAAACATACAGAGAGAGTCTCTCCACAGTTTTGAACCCGTCATCCAGGTTGCTTCATATGTGGGTATTCATGATTGGGGATTTCAGTCAATACACGCTCGTGTCGGTCAAGAACTGGCGGATATCTTTCCTTTACAACTCGCAATTGCACATTCTTGAGTTCGTGAGGAGGCAAGTCAAAGTCACGGGAATAAGTAGACGAGAAAATCTTTACATTCTTAATTCGTGAGGAGCCCAGTCAAAGTCAACGGGAATATCTTTAATTATTGAATTTAAGTCATAGGGAGCAAGTAGACGGGAAAATATTTAATTATTCGATCTAAAACATATAGAACAAGTACATTGTCAAACTTCTAAATTTTCTTGATATTTTATTTTTAATTTTATTGAATTAAACATAGTACAATATTAAAAAATGGGTGGTAGAGAGACACATTTACAACAAAGTCTAAGTAGTTATAGCAAAACTAGATGGAGGATGATCTTTATCATTTAGATTATTTTGAATATTTCTAGAGTTAGCATCATCAATTGGCTCCCTACCAATATGAGTGTATTCTTCTTCTTTATGATGGTTGTTTGGAGGTTCCTATAGATGTGTTGGAGAGGTGGCTAACTCCAAGCAAGGAAATTTGCTTGATTTCACCATACCATGAGCAACACCTCCCTACCCATGAGAAGAGGTTGAGAGCATCTAGGAGGCCTAGTCCAATCCTCTACATGCAATAGTATTACTAGCAGCTAGAGGCTACGAGCCATGGTGACCATGGGAATAGGGTCCACTATCACGTCTCATAGGCTAGTTGCTTCCATGTTGATGCCCTCACTAAGGAGAGTGGGGATTAGGAGATTTTTTTAAAATAGAGCACTTGACATTCCCCCAATGATCTAGTCACTCTTGAAGATGAGCAACTTGAAGTGCAACTTTATGAGTTTACACCTAAATATGCCTAAGCGCACTATGAATCATGGCTTTAGTATACAAGGAATAATAGGCATTAGCAAAAAAAACTAAAAAGAGGAGTGTTTTTTCTACCTTTCTATATGTTGAAAATTCTCTCTAAAACCATACCAAATGTAGGTATATTTCTATGGGAGAGAAGATAAATATCTAGGTAATACAATAATGCTAGAAGAAAAGGGGCAGGCTTGAATAGCTTTAAGAAATTATGGATCTGATTCCAATCCTCTTGAGCTATGGGACAAAATCAGAAGAAATTCTTGAAGGACTCCATAGAGCCACATAATGTACAATGGGGATTGAGAATACCGATATGAGTTAAACAACCACCTAATGGGAGGCCCCAATACAAAATGCGCTATAAAAATAGGGTGAATTAAGGTTCCAAATCTACCAACCAAATACCCTAGACTTTTTGGTGCCAAGTTCTAATAGAGGATATGCGCTACCATTAAACATTTTGTTGATCCACCATAATAAGATAGGGGGACTACCATAAGTTTCCTTTGTGAGGCTTGTAGTTGTCAAAGGGTATATCTAGGTACCGTATCTAATCTTTTAACTAAGGCTTGGGAGACATAGTTCCCTAATTTTATGAAGAATCTAGGGAGGCATACTATAAATAACAAGTTGAAAGGTTTCTTAGTCATGAGTAGCCAGTCTAGACTTTAATTTAAATCCAAGCCAGTAAAGGAAGTTTGTGGTGTCTCTATGGATAAAATTAGGCTACACACAAATGCCTCAAATAATTTCAAGGTGCATAGCCAAGGCACTTTGGCCACTGGTTGGTCTTGAGAAGAGAGAACTAGAGACCACTAGATAGATTTTTGGATGATAGAGAGACTAATGTAGAAGTCATTGTCTACCCAATGAAGCAATGGCTTAATAGATTCTCATGGGTTTCAAATACTTTTGATGATAAAAGTGCCCTAAATCTTTAGTGTATCCTACATAGTGATAAATGTACCAAAGTCAAGGGCATTCCAAGTTGGATAACCAACTGGCATTCTAGAAAAAATATATTTTTTGAACAAATTTTCCAAGCTTAATTTCCTTCTAAATTTTTAATGATTCAATTAAGGGTAATACCTTATTACAAATTGTGAGGCAAGCAGGGAAAATTCAAAGCCACAAAGTGAAAACCATGTTTTCCTTCACTATTAGTGAGGAATGAATCTCTGAGGATTTTTTCTAGGTGAAGGTATGAAGCTTTCAAAGATATCCAACAAGAAGAGTAATAGACATGCATGGAAGGAAGCGTCATAGAAAATATCTAGGACTTACTAGCTAAGGAAAGAGGCTTGGTAATCTAATAATTGAGCTTTTTCTTGGCCCTATCAATAAAAAACTTCTAAAGCATGGAGGGTGAGGCATAAAAGGAAAAAGATATAATGGAAAAAATGAGATAATTTCCCATGATTGATCCACTTCTAATCAAACTAGTCAAGCCACTAAGGTTGAGAGAGAAAGGATTTGTGATCACGTTGAGTCCTTTTTTATTGAATGCTTGAATGAAATGTTTGGTAGAATATGTTTAGGCACTAGAGAGTTGGAGTGACATTATTGTCTTCCTCAGTAAGAGTATGGAAAAAATCATTGGCAACGTGGCCATTAAATAATTTTTGTGATGAATTGAGGATAGAAATCCCCTCATAAAGGATTGAGAGATCATATTGTTTAAGAAATTTAGTCAAACCATTTAGTAGCAAAAACCTAAAGAGCCAAAGCTAGAGGAGAAACTTGATGAATAGATTTGTGAATCCTACAAGGCCTAGATTGTTATCTAGCAATTATGATGTAAGTAGAGGTATCCATAAATATTGTCTCCATAGGCTTAAATGAAATGGAGACCAAAGCCATGATCGTGAAGCATGAAAATGATGAATAGCCATTTAATGTGATCATAGGTCATGCCTTATTCTTTAGACATGATCTATTGAGAAAAAAATAACATATTTTTTTCTTCTTCTTCTTTATTTTTCTTAAATAGGGGATCTCAATGATACCTTTCTAGAATATTTTAACAATGTCACCTCAACACTCCTCACATCATAGGATAATGTAATGTCCCATTTTCAAAAAATAGTAGTTACTATTTTTAGTAAAGACAGTTTTCAAAACTGCCAATAAGGACCTACAAATAAATTAGGTAATTTAGATTTTCAAGAAAAATCTATTAAATCAATTTTGGGGAATAAAATATTAATTATTTTTAATTTATTTTTATGAGTCCAATTTGGGTGTTGGTATTTGGGAAGAGTTATCATGCGGAATATTTTGGTTAAAAAAGCATATGTAATTGCTTTTGACAATAGTTGTCATAAAAGCAAATATTTTTGGGAAATGGTTGATTTCATGGAGGCCAATTGGGAAAGGAGTTATAAAATTATGAAAAACAAGATTCCTTTCATTTTGGCATGGATTTCAAGTTCCCAAGAAGCTTCATGAAGAAGGAAACACATATAAAAGGTAATTTCTTTCCTTTTTAGATTCATTCATGCATATTTTCCTTCACAGGTTTTTGTTAGTCTTCTAAGGCTAATAAACTGAGGAAGAGAGAACTCCAAGGCTAGTAAACTAGTATTTTTAGGCTTGAAGGCAGTGGTCCTAATAGTTTCTTGGAGCATATTTAGTTCAGAGGCTGACAGTGAGCTTCAACAACATAGTTTCTAGTTCAATCTTTCCATTAGTTTGCATGTATTTTTCTATAATTTTTATTTCCAGTTTATAGTGGCTTCTTGCAAAAAATAGAAATGTACTCTAATGAAGTATTACTTGTAATATTTCATCTCTGAGTTACAAAGTTTAAACAATTTTTTGGTATGTTGTTGGGCTTCCATTTGAAGCCCTTTTTGGTGTGCAATAGCTGAAGACTTTCATAGTTTACTTCAATTTTTGGTTTGCTATAATCTACTTTTTATGACAGCTATTTTTACATCATATGTAAGAAATATTAGTTATCTTTCATCATGTTTTAGTTTCTTCCTTTCCTAAATTGAATGGGATTATTTTGGTCACAAAATCTTTTACTCGATTTCACTATTTGGAATGAAATTGTTGTTTGAAGAAGCAAATCAAACCCTTTTGTTAAATCTAAAATTATTTTCCACCAAGGGACATTATAGTGGTATTAGAGTTGTGATCTTTCTAGCTTGTAATGTAAATTAATTTATTGGACATGATCAATGTGAATCATGGGTTTCTTCGAATCAATGTTTAAGAGTGGGAGATTGATAGAGTCGAACAATACAAAAAGGTTTCCAAATGGTATAAAGAGTAAATAAATTTCTAACAAAAGATGAAAATAATTCTTTTACATTTTTTGAGTATTTTGAAGTCAAAGGAAGAACTATGCCCCAAGATAAGATGATCATCAAATTCTTTGAGGAGTTCCATAGTTTTTCTAAAGATTTCATGACTAAAGAATCATTTTATGAGTTTTTCATATGGGCTAGAGAGGAGGAGGAACTAGAGAAAGATGAAAAATTAAATTTAGAATTCATCAAGCAAGGGATTAAGGAGCAAAGATTTGAATCAGAAGAACATATAAAAGTTGAGATTCAAGACATATTTGATCCAAAAGAGGAGGAAGAATAGAAATATTGCATCCCTCAGTTGGAGGTAAAAATCTATTGGTTGAAAATATCAATTCAAATTATGATAATCATATATTTCAGTCTAACATTGTTGAAGAACAAGATGGGAAAAATAATTTGCAAGAAAAGATGAAACAGTGAGATGCATAGATTGTCCTTTCAGAAGTTACAATAGAAGAGCTTGATAATTCTAGAAATGAAGAAAAAATTATTGCTTTATATGGTTTAGATAAGTTGGAGTCTTCGAGGCACACAAATGAAAAGATTGATATTATCTCAACAATATCTATCATGGGAAAGACGGATGAGCATATTATTTCTCATACCAAAGTACCACAACGAAAGCATGGTAAAGTATCTAGAACCTCTAGCACCACATTAGAGGTTGGTTTCTCATTTGTATCTTAAGGTATGATAAAGGATTTCAAATTTTATAATTATTACGTCTTCCTATTCCTTTATAAAATAACTATTACCCCTTCTTATTCCTTTGTGCTATGGTGAAAATTAGAGTTTATCAAAATGAATCAACAAGATGATAAACCACTAAGTTTTTTACCCAAATCACTACAATTCATGTAATTATGAGGGTCAAAAGATACAAATAATAATCATAAATTAACCCTAACTATTATAGAAACTATGAGGGGAGTTTTTAGAGCTTAAAATGGTGTGTACCTTGTTGCAAGAAGCCTGTTTTTAGGGCACAAAGGACTCATTCTCCTTTAGTGGTGAATGGGTCCCTATTAGGGTTTTTGAAACTAAGATCTAGATTATTTTCCTTCATGTCTACACTCTTAGATCCTTAGTTGTTAGCTCCCAAAAACTTGTAATTGATTATGTGGCTTCGATTATTTGTTCTTGCAATGTAAAGGTCAACTTTTGCAACTTGACAACTTTGACGATTTTGGTTCAAACTTCTTCTCCACTTGATCTTCAACTTGTAAATCTGCGAAAACACATTCAAGGAGAGAAAAACTTGTTGATTGTTATTGAATAGGGGTTTGCCTAAGTCAAACCCCTTATAGGTAATTAAACCAAATGATGAAATAATGAAATTGAATCATGGGCATGAAATGATGAAATGTTGATACCTTGGATGTTGTCTTGGAAGATAAATCTGCAATCTAAAATGTAGTGGCCATGAAGAATGTAGATCATGATCTCAAATAAGATGTAAACAATGCTTGCAAGTAGATCTTCAATTCTGTATCCACTATCTTAGCTCAACAACATGTATGAATGCACTACACCCTTGACATGATGAAATGATCTTGAATTGTTGCAATAAACTCTTGATAATCTCCCTTCAAATGCATTTGAAATGCTCTTGTAAACTCTATAATTCCCTTGTGAATGTATTGGGTAAGTGCAAAAAGATGGTTCCCAAAAAGGGGGCTTAAGTGGCCACTTTTTTTTTTAAATCAAGAAATATTGACCTTCAATGTGAAATTGAAGATAGTTACACTCAAAATTTTGAGATGGAACAAAAAGAAGGATCAAAGTGTTCTAAGTCTACTTTCTAAACTACTAATTTATTTTGAAAATGGTTGAGATTAAGGGGTTCAAAAGAGGGACATACACAAATTGGTGTTGTTTTTGTCAAAAAAACATAACATAGCAACTCTTGGACGTCCCTAGCACAATGAACTTTTTTTTAGTATTTTTAAAATTACTACAGTGAGAAGTTAGCTAACAGTATGTAGCTGATGCATGATTTTTCTGATAATCTTTGAATGAATATTTGATTTTTTACTAATTTTCTAAGTGGACACTTCTTGAAAAATAGAATTTTGGTTGTGCTACCCCTACAAATTTTGGAAACTAATTCATTTAAAAATAAAAATAAAAAAGTTGTAGAATGGAGTCTAGTTTCTAAAAATGTAATTTAATTGAAATTTCGATGAATGGCTAATTTATAATGAAAAAAAATACCAAACATTGCTTTTTTTCCAAAAAAGAGACACAAACAAAAAAAATTATGGATGAAAGGCTTAACATTGTCAAAAAGTGAAAAAAATTACATCGTTGGATAGCTAAGAGAGAACCTAACATTACTCAGGTATTCGATTTGTTTGACATTGAACCATGTGTAATCCTGATGGTGAGCACGAACCTAATTATGTGAAATATTGTAGAATTTACAAAAACACGTCTCTAGTTGTTGGGAATGTCCTCGAAGCCTTTGGGTTGGTATTCCAAGGAAAATACCAATCCCAAGGCTTGGGGATTCCCAAACCAAGATATAACATGCACGCGTTATATCTTAGTTTTGACATGGTTTTTTTCATTTTTGGGGAACATGTCTAGCAAGACATAACACGAGCATAGTATAATGCGCTCACATTATGTCTTGATTTATGTTAAATGCTACTCTATTGAACGTATGTTTATATGTACATGTATGCTTGTATGTATGTATGTATGCATGCTTGTATGTATGTATGTATGTATGCCTATATGTATGCATGTATGTATCAATGCATGTATATTGTATGTATGCCTATATGTATGTAAGATTGTATCTACACATGTACATGTATGTGTGTATGTACATGTAGGATTGTATATACATATGTATTATGCTTGTATGTATGTAATTATGTATTTATGTATGTCTTTATAGGGAGGGAGAATTTTAAGAGAGAGAGAGAGAGAGAGTTGTCTTGGTAGGGTGGGAGGGGGA